>BSBK01012152.1:0-39309 GCA_027943335.1 Chamaecyparis obtusa | reverse complement strand
ATGTATACATATATATATGTGTGTGTGTGTGTGTGTGTGTATGTATGTATATATGTTGTATCATCTTAAAATGGAAGCATTTTCATGTTAAGAGCGTTGAGGCCTCCAAGTGAGTGGTCTGGGTCATGCCAAGCACCTGGAATCAGCTCTTTCCTCAGATCATACTTGCTCTCCTCATTCTACTTCTATTTGTCCCTGATTTTCACTCCAATATGCATTTCCTAGTATTCTAGGTCAAGATCCTAAGGTTTTTGACCATAAGGTCAAAGTTGACCTTATGGGGTCAAAGTTGACCTCGACCCTGACCTAGTCAGTTCCATGCTCATCCTTGTCCCCTTATCCAGATTTCAAATTTCCTTGATTTTCAGGTGTCGGGTTTCAGGGATATTTGTTTTGTCACCTCCAGGTCGGCCATTTTGGGTTTCGGAATGGTAAATCCTCAAATTGTATTTAATCTAGGTATATTTTCTAAAGGTTAGGACCTAATTGGGATTTAATTCTCCAAGGTGGCCCCTCTAGAGGATTGTGCCCTAGTTCACTATAAAAGGAGGCCTTCCTGTCTCATTTTCTCCATCAAGTTTGCATGTTCAAGCACTCTCAAGAAAGGAGATCAAGAAATTATTTCATCAAGAAAGATCAAGAAAGCATCCATTTAAGCATTCAAGTCCTCTTCTCCATCCCAAGTTCTCCATTGAAGGGATTTGGTTCAAGCATTTAAGATTCATCATTCAAACCCTAGATCTAGCCATCATGATGGTGTGATCTTCTTTCAAGATCCTTTTGTTCATCTTCAAGATCCATTCATTCTTCCCTCAAGGTGGATTCCAAGCATACAATCATAGAGGTTTGATTTACATTTGTTGATGTTATATTCGAGATTTCATATTAACATACTTGATTACATTTCAAATACAATTTGCATATCTATTGAATATCATAGCTCCATTGTTAGATCTATTCTACTAGTTGCTAGCATTCTCCATTTCAATTTCAATATTAAGGTTAATTCCAAACCGGGGTTTGACCAAGGCAAACCCCTCAAACAAACAACAAAAACCCTCTTTTTCTTGTAGGTACAGGTGCAAAATTTTGGATCTGAGAGTGGATTTGGATACCCTTTTCAGCAAACTTCTAGGATCTGTGAACAAAGTCAAAATCGACCTTCAAATAAAGAATGTAGCCTTTGAGCTTTTATGAGGGTGAGAGACTACTTGTCGTCAAAAAGATAAAATATTTTTGGGTTTTCTTTGTCTCAGTATGTCTAGTCCGAAATAGGTTGTAGAGTTGCCCGAAAGTACACACAGACATTAGAAATTGGCATTTTCTAGATTTTCCCTATTTTGAGGTTAGTACTTGTATAATTTTAATTATTTTAGATTTCAAGCACAATTCCTTCACAGGGAAATATAAGGTTTCCTTCCTTTTTCATATTCTCCATAGATTGATTTGATTGTGCATTAACCTTTTGGTTGATCAAATTGGATCTCTCCCTTGGGAATTTAGGTTTAGAAGTAGATCTCATATTTTCCCCATACATTTTAGGGTGGATACTATCCTGACATACTTACCCCTTTCTTTTGTGGATTTAAAGATTCCCTATTGAGTTAGATCTCCCTTTCTATTATCTTGTGTGTTCACCTTCACTTATACATTTTGGTGAACCCGTGATAGACAACTCTTTCTTTTTGGTGTTAGATTTACATTTTCTGTTAGATCTTACAAAAGTAGGATTATACTCTTGCATTTATATTTCAAAAATACCAAAAAATTACAAAATTTCTTTAAAAATACAAAAAAATTTGCATTTCTTTGAGGAATTAGATGCCCTATTATGTTTGATTTCCTTTTTATAAGTTTCATTTGAATGCATTGGGATATATCTAGATCTATTTTCTATGCATTTCTTTATTTGTTATCATGTTGCACAAGTTGTTTCAAATATTTTCTAAACATTCTTCTATAACTTTTGGGCTTACACAACATTCTCCTCTTACCTTACCATTGCATGATGTTAACCTAGAAAGACATTATCTAGTGTGTGTGATGTTTCTTTGTCCTCTTTTGAATTTCCTTGTAAGGATATATTAGAGCAAGAAGATGATTTTAATCTATCTCTCCATCATATTTCTCTTTATGGAGATGAGTTGAGGATTGATGTTAATTATTCTCCTAATACATGTCTTTTCTATGAGCCTACTTTAGAATATAATTTATCTTCTTTCCCCTCTAAGGATCCTACAATGTACTATATTGGTAGGGATGATAATCCTCCTACTTGGGATGAACCTTTGGATTTGGATGTTGGTTACTCTCTAAATCATGACACCATTGTGGATGATCCCTTGGATAAAGACATTGATTTATCCCCTCTTCATGAAGAATCTTTGATACAAGAGGGTGATTTATTTATAAATGACATATTCATACATGATGATAACTCTTTTTCTAAAACACACTCCCCTTATGCAGACATTTTAGTGAAAGAAGATTATAGTATAGATCCCTTACCTCCATTTGAGATTTCTTCCAGTGATGTGGCATTAGTGGAGAATGATATGCATTCCCTCAATGTTATCCCTTTTAGTGATGATCCTATGGAGAATCAAGATCTTACCTCACCTCCTCCTAGGATGTCCTCTTTTCTTTCTTCTTGTGAATATATTTGTAGCATTGAGACAACTAAAATGGTTTATCCCAAACCCTTGTTGACTATCAAAGGTTTCCCTTACATTACTATCAAAGGTAAACCTATGGATTCTTTCAATGATCAAGATTCTATAGCTCACACATATTGTACAAGGAATAATCCTCAACCTAATCTGGTGGTTTCTACTTCTTTACCACCTTCTCAACCTATTCTTCCTCCTCCACCTCCTCTTACAAGAAAGGAGTATGATTTGATTAACCAATTGCAAAATACTCCTGCCAAGATTTCTTTATGGGAGCTTCTTCAAACTTCACCTACCTACTATGAAGCCTTGCAAAAAGCTCTAGCAACTCTTCCTACTCCACCCCCTAATCAAGAGAACATCAAAAACTTCTTACAATGCATGCATGCTACCCCGGGTCCTCCTGATATTGTTTTTACTCAAAAAGATTTACCTTCTAAAGAAGTTCAGAATCAATATGATGCTCTTATGGTTGTTGTTTCTATCAATAAAAGTATCATTCATCAGACCTTGATTGATAATGGATTTGAGCTTAATGTTTGTAGCATGGACATGCTCAAAGCAATTAACACCGATCTTTCAAATATTCAACCTGAAAATGATCCTATACGTGGCTTTGATAACATTGCTAAGAACACTTTGGGAATCATTACCTTACCTATCAAAGTAGGACCGATCATCCTGAATACTCCTATTCATGTTATGCCTGGACGTCTCAATTATAATCTTCTTTTGGGTAGACCTTGGTTGCATGAGACCGTAAAGTCAAGTTTATACATAACAACAAGATGTATTTGCTTCATGTGGATGATGCACCTAATCCTTGTCTTAATATTCAACCCACACTACTCCTATTCCTAATAGTAATCCTTCTTCCTCTAATGCTCTTCCTGATGATGATTAGGGAACCTTGGATTTTAATCCTACCTTTATTGGAGAGTATAAGGTTAATGATCTTGATTTTATGAAGAAACAAAGAGATTTTGAACAATGAGTTTTTACTTCTAAAACCCTTTGTAATAACTTTGTCACTGCTTCTATCCACAATGAATCTTTCAAACCTACTAATGATGACATAGTGACTACTGAAGTTCCATTAACTCCTTTTGATAGCAGGAGCACCCTTCTAAGGGCTCCCACCATCTTTTTTTTTTTTTTTGAACTTCTTCAATGAAGCTTGTAAGTAGAAATAAGAGTTTTAATGCTCACTTGTGTGTGAAGGCCTATTGGAGGTCTTGATTTTTTAAGTGTGTTCTTCTCACTTTGTTGTATAGTGACTCAGGGCAGGTTGTTATCCTGAGGTCACTTCTATTCTAGAGTTTTCAAAGTCTTAGAATAGGGATTAGGAGATTTTAATACAACAGAGTCATGGAAAAGACCTTAGTATGGTCTTACGAGTTTGGATGAGCAAAAAGTTGCTCGAGCAAGAAAAATTGCTCTAAAAGTTGCTAGCAACTTTTCAAAGTTGCTTAGCAACTTTTCCTATTAAAGAGATAAACCTTACCAAGATGGTTAAAAACCCTAACTCAACTCTACTCCCATGGAAAAGACTATATTTGACATGAGAAACCCTAATTCAAGGGTGGGATATCATTTGTGTACGACTAATGTACGGAAGAACCAGACTGTGTATGAAAAACCAGTGTGTAATAGTCAGTTTAATGGCATGAAGTGTTAAATCAATGAGTTTCAAGTGATATCTTGTATTTTTTAATAGTTTTTAGTTTCATTTAGTTTCATTTCTTATTATCTAGACTAGGTTTGTTTAGATTTGTTTGTGTATACTTTGTTTTGTAACTCTGTCAATCCCCTGACTAGTTTGAAGGGGTTTGTGATGTAGGGCATGTAGCTCCTATCCCCACTGTGGAAATACCATGGGTCTTTGGGATGAGGTAGTATAGACCCTACCCTATAAATTTGTGCAAGTAGGGCCCAAGTTAGCAAGTGCAAACAATTTTTTGAGCAAGCCCTAGGTGAGTTTAGCAGAGCCAGACTAGGAGCAGTCAACAAAGAAAGAGCTCTAGCAGACAGAGGAGTGGGTTTCAAGACTATCCCTTTGGAGGGAGTCAAGTGGCATGTATGAAGGTTAAATGGTGTGAAGGAGAGAGCCTAAAAAATCTAGGTGTGATGTTGATGCAGACAAGTTAACTTTGTGACCCTGAGAAGCCTAAAAGCCCTAAAAACCCTTAAAAACCTTCATTCTTGGTAGAAGCACTGTATGGACAGATGGAGGCCCAAGACCCCCAAAATATTTGAGGGTTATGAATTTTTATTGAAGTTATTTTAGAACAAGAAGTTTGATTCTATGAAGAAAAGGGGCAAAAAGTCCTATAAAACCAGAGGGAGGCCTAATTGGGCTCTTTCTAGTAGCCCTGATTTACAAAGGAACCCTACAATCGGGTATTAACCCAACCTCATGAATGCCTTGGAGATTATTCAAATGTCTTAAAACTCCCTAAAACTCATCAAATTCTTTGTCAGACCTTGGGAGGGTGTTTGAACCCTAAAAGACCCGTATAAGCCTATGTAAGGGATGGTGCTAGGAAGAAGTGTTTGGAAAGGTACAAGATGATGCAGCTACACTTGGTGGTCAAGTTAGGCTAGGTCAGGGGATCCTTGATAAGAGGGGAATCCTATAGACCAAAATAGGTGTTAGGAGAACACTAGGATCCTAATTGAGGATTAGAGGCATAGACTAGCTAGTCTATCCTAACCTCCCCATCAAATTGGTATCAGAGCCTCTTAAGGCTTGGGAAATGGAAATTGGATGTTTCAACCTTTAGAAGAGTCAGCTAGATCATCACACAAGAAGAAAATGGTGACTAATGCAGAGCTTACTAAGAAGGTGGAAGATGGGGAGGAAGCTAATAGACTCCTACAAGAAAGATTGATGCAAATGGAACAACTCTTGGATGATGTCCAAGCAAAGGTAGATAAGTTGAAAGATAGGATGGAGGAGTAGGATGCAAAAGAGAAAGAGAAGACCATTGATGATGATGTGCCTACACCTGATCCTCCAACCCAAGATGAACAATTCTTTAAAGCTTTGAAGGCTATCACTAGCAAGGCACTTGAAGGTGTCCCATTACTTACCGGCAGGATGGATACAGAGCTTGTGATGCAATGGATTGAAGGCATGGAGAATCAATTTGAATGTGAAGAGATCTTAGAGGCACAAAAGGTCAAAGTGGCCAAGTCTAGGTTGAGGTGTCAAGCTTTAACATGGTGGAACTACTTGCAAGATGAAAGAGAGAAAGAGGAAAAGAACCCAATCTCTAATTGGAAAGTGATGGTCAATAAAGTGAGGGAAGCATACCTACCTACAGATTATGAGATCCAGCAACATAGGAGGAGATTGAACCTCAGACATAAGGAGATGGATGTAGCCACCTACACTGAAGAGTTTCACAAGTTGAGCTTAAGATCCAAGATCAAAGAAGAGGAAAGTATCAAAGTGGCAAGGTACCTAAGTGGTTTGAAATGGAGCATAGCAGAGGAGATAATTTTTTTCACTCCCACCATAGTTCTTGGATTTCAACATATGGCACAAAAACTTGAAGACAAGAAAAGAAGGAAGAAGGAACCTAACTCAAAGAATAGAGGTAGAGGTAGAGGTAGAGACTCTAGAGGGGGTCAAAGAGGAGGTTCTAGTGGAAGAGGTGGTGATGCTAGAAACCAAGGGGAAAGTAGTCTTTTGGAACAAAGTTCATAAATTAGTACAAGAGGATCTTTTGGTAGAGGAGGTTCTCAAGGAAATAGAGGAAGAGGTGTAGGAAGAAGTAGCTCCTACTTTGCCACAATGAAATGTTATCAATGTGGATAGCTTGGGCACCCTACTTATAGGTGTCCTAATAAGCCATCAAACTCAAGCAATGAAAAGAGGGTAGCCTATACCCAAGAAGATAGTAGCAGCTCATGTACTAATGAGGTCAACAAACTAGAATCAGAAATGGGTGAAAACTTAATGTTTAGAAGAGCACTTATAAGGAAACCTAACCAAGGTGAACCCAAGCAGAGGAGAGCTCTTTTTAGAGTTAGATGCAAGATACAAGGAAAGGTTTTCAAGGTGATAGTGGATTCAGGGTCCACTGATAACATCATAGAAAAGGAAGTAGTAAAGAAGCTCAAACTTACAAAGGTTCCCCATGCAAACCTCTACAACGTGACTTGATTGAATCAAGAGCAGAGTGTGCTAGTAAATGAGTAGACATGGGTGGAGTTTTCAATTGGAGGCTATAAGGACAAAGTGCTTTGTGATGTCCTGCCCATGGATACATGCCATCTCTTATTAGGAAGACCCTGACAATTTGATAGGAAGGTGATCTATGATGGAGAAGTAAACTCCATTTCTTTCAAGAAAGATGGAAGAACATTCAAGATTCAGTCCATAACAAAGAATGAAGAAGGTACTTCTAAAACACCTAGTGTGTTTCTTAGTAGTGGTAAGGAGTTCCTACATGCACTACATGATGAGGAGACAATAGGATGTGCTATCATGGTGAAACCAAAGGAGGATGACAAGAAGTTACAGGCAAAAACACCATTGGAAGTGCAGCTAATCTTAGAAGAATTCAAAGACATTGTGAGTGATGGAACCCCTACAACACTACCTCCAAGAAGGGCCATAAGTCATCAAATAGACTTTGTACTGGGTGCATCTCTACCTAACAAAGCAGCTTGCAAGCTTACCCCTAATCAGAATAAGGAAGTGGCAAGACAAGTGCAAGAGCTATTGGATCAAGGACTGATTAAAAAGAGTATTAGTCCATGTGTAGTCCCAGTGGTCTTGGTATCCAAGAAAGGAGGAAAATGGAGACTTTGCATAGATTCAAGGGCTATCAACAGGATCACTATCAGGTATAGGTTCTCAATTCCAAGAATAGAAGACTTGATGAATTTCTTAGGAGGTACTATGTATTTCACTAAGTTGGATCTAAAAAGTGGTTATCACCAAATTAGAATCAAGAAGGGTGATGAGTGGAAGACCACTTTTAAAACTACAGATGGATTGTATGAATGGCTTATGATGCCATTTGGACTTACCAATGCCCCAAAAACCTTCATGAGGTTGATGAATGAGGTCTTGAAGGACTTCATAGGAAGATTTGTAGTGGTGCATCTAGATGATATACTCATCTATAGCAAAACCAAAGTAGAACATCCTCAGCACTTGAGGTTGGTTATGAAGAAGCTACATGAGGAGAAATTGGCTATCAACCTAGAGAAGTGTGAGTTCATGCAATAGGATCTGGTTTACTTGGGATTTGTGGTGTCCAAGGGTAGTTTTAAAATGGACCCAAGCAAGGTGGAGGCAATCTTGAATTGGCTTGCCCCTAAAACAGGGACAGAAGTTAGAAGTTTTCATGGGTTAGCCCAATTTTATAGAAAGTTTGTGAGAAATTTTAGTGGGATTTGTGCACCAATACTAGACACCATCAAAGGAGGACTGAAAACCAAGTTCAAGTGGATTGAGGTAGCTGAGAAGGCATTTCAAACATTGAAACAAGAGGTAGCCACAAAACCTATCTTACTCTTACCTACTTCTGATAAGTTGTTCACCATTGAATGTGATGCAAGTGGTGTATCAGTAGGGGGTGTATTGAGTCAAGAAGGAAGGCATGTGGCATTCTTCAATGAAAAAATCAATGAGGCAAAGAAAAAGTATTTAGCTTGTATGCATCTTAAAATGGTCGCCTAGACTATGGGCCCCCATTCAGCAATTTATCAAATCCCTGAATCAATATTTTAAAAAATCAGCATTTTATCAATTATATCAATTTCCTTGATCAAATCCTATTTTATCATTTTCGATTATTTTCCTTTGGCTAACCATTTTATCCTAAAGTCTTTATTTATTTAAAAGGAATTTCCTCCCCTTTTATTAAATAAAAAGCCCCCACTTTTCCTCTTATCCTAAGTTGCACAAATAAAACATTATTCTTATTTTATAAAAAGGAGAAAAGCACTTTTTGTCTTATATGGATACAAAAGTCAACTCTTATTTTCTCATTGGAGGATATCTGTGCACATGGATTGCTTTCAAGCTCCACCGTTGATTAAATCTTTTTCCTCTTAATCTCCATGGTCCATTCTTTCTCATTTCCTATAAGAGAAGAGCTCTCTTCCTCATTTTCATATGCATTTTTTAATACTAATGTTATGCTATAGGTTTTTTAGGTCACTTTGGAGCTTTTGAAGATTTGGAGCATTCTTGGCTTTTGCATCTACATTCCATTCTTAGTTTCATTCATGCATAGTAGCTTCATGTTTATTCTTTCATGGTTTAGATTTCCTTTCAATCTTTAGAGTAAATCATCTAGTTTAACTAGGAAGGCTTGGTAATACTTGTACTTTCCTTTTCATAGCATAGCTTGTACTTTCATTTCCATAACTTAGCTTGCACCTTTCATTTCTAGTTTGCATATTCATCTTAATCTAGCTTGCATTTGCATTTCATAGTGATTCTTGGGGATATTGGCATTTTTGCCCTTATCTTCATTTCAATCTCTCATTGTGTGGTTGACTAGCAAGGTCATTAGCTTAATAGCTCTAGCTGAGAGCAAACTTCAAATAATCTTGCAACTCCATGCATAGAGAGCTGTAGGTCACTTTCTAAGGTTTCCTCTTCATGGATTCCCTTAGATATAATGAAATTTGAGTGTGTAGATTTTTAGCGCCCATCGTGGGGCAGAGCATTATTGTTTTGTCGTTAATTTGCTGCATTTCTGTTAATTTTTCATCAATTTTTAGCTTCATTTTTGGCTCTCTAGTTTTTTAGTCTTAGATTATTGCACGATAGTTTTCCAGTATCGTGCGATAGTTTCTGTATGGTGGTGTGATACTTTACCAGTTAAAGTATCACTCCATTTGAGACATTCTATCGCACTGTTTGGAATATTTTGTCACCTGCCAATATAGTAAAGTATCACCCAGAAATATATTATCGCCCCAGTATACTGCAAAGTATAGCATGATTCTTCTGGCAACATAAATATCGCACAGACCTGGAAGTGATTTTTTTAGCTTCTTTTTTTTTTTTTATCTTGCAGGTTTCAGGTTTTTTGTTATCTTTTTGAAAATTTCAGCGTTTCTCTAGAAAAATGGCACCCATTTTTGAGAAATTTTTGCATACGATATCAAAAATTGAAGTGTGATATATTGTTGGAAAGCTCTTTCCAAGCCTAATCCAACCATGTTGGTTTCATTTTCAGATTTTGCCATTTGATCACCTATTTTACTTGCAAATTATCTAATTTTTGATGTGCTAACCATTGTGGAGCTAACAAGTTGCGCTTGTAGGTGCTCTCATTGCTTGAAATATTTTGCTAAAAGAACGCATGTCAAAGCTTCAAATGTAGAAGGGCTACTAATTATTTTTGCAGGGTTTCCTAAAGCATAGAAAACCAAATAAAAGTGCTTGTTATTTATTTCATTTCATGTGTGGCATTTACTAGTTGTTTCATTTCATAAGAACATAATACCTTGTTGTAGGAATTTTGAGGTGGTAGGAGAGTATGCTCTCTTCACCCTTGTGGTGAAAAAGAAATTTTGACCCATCTTAAGATTTTGAAAGTAAGGGGGTAATTGAATCTTTTCTTGGTGTGTTTGAGAGAAAACTTTGAGATAGGGGAGTATGCTCTTCACCCTTGTGGTGAAATAAAAACCTTGAACCTCATAAGTTGATTCACTCTTTGTTTAGCTTTTAGAATCCTTTAGCTGGCCTGCTCTTGAGCAATCAAGAGGAATGACCCAAGTGGGGACAAGCTAATACCAAGCTATTCCAACCCACTATAATCTTAATGCTATCAAGGACACAAAACCTTGGTAGACATAGTGCTTGTCTTCACTTGATGTGAGTACTTGTGGGATTGTGACCATGAGGAAAGTATTGAGCAAGAATGCTTAAGGTACTCTTGAGGCCATGAGGTCTATTACTTGCCACAAGGTAAGGAGTCCTTTTGGGGAGCAGGAGTGGTGCTAAAAACAAAAGCCCTTACTAAGAACCATAGATAGAAGCCACCCTATTTTTCTTCTTAGCTTCTTGGTGCAAGGATTGATCCAAGTGGAATAACTCAAATCACCCCAAGATTACTCACCATCTGTGTTCCTTTGGTTGTGTCATTGGCACTTCCATGACAAAGCCAATATCTATTATGGGTAACCACTTTGTGTGAGATGATGGGACATCAAGTGTGGACCAAGTTGTTAAGTATTGAGCCATTGACTTTTTAGGCTAGTAAGTGCTTCAAGTGTTCTCATTGTGATCTACCCGTGTAAACATTCTCAAACATCAAACATCATTGTAGCATTCATAGGATTTTATTGTTTTGATATCACAAGTGCTTGTCTTGGCAAGGTTGCTTTTGCCCTTGTTTCAAGTGTTTTATGACATGTTTGATCACCTACTATTTGAAAACTTGTCTATTTACTACTATCATTGTGCTGGAAATCAAAAAATTCAATCTTCAAACTAAAATTTTGAACAAACTGCCCTTAAAACTGAGATTATTAGCACTCACTGGTTAGGAATCGTACAACACTAGAACAGTATTGCTCCTTGTCCTGGAAAATATCCTATGATAGCTCACCACTAGAAGACTGTCACACCATTTGCCTAGAAAGTATCACCCGAGCTATCTAGAAATACGTGAAATATCACCTGGTCTGAAATTATTGCCTCGTTAGCCTAGAAACTATCACATAGAATCAATTTACTGCCCTATTATGTCCAGTCTTCCTTAGTTAGTCTAGGTTAGATCTTAAGTTCTATGACATATTTCTCAACATCCAAATGAACTCAAATGATATCAAATTGCACAAAATGACTCTTATTCTTCTTTCTTCCATGTCTTCCTAGTCTCCCATTTCCATCCTTTCTCTTCTTCCTTCGTGCTTCTTCCTCTTCTTCATAAACTCTTCATGTCTTCTTGATGCTTTTCCTCTTATTTTCTAGTCTACCTTCTTCTATTCATCAATTCTTTCACTTCCATGCTTGATTCCTCCTCTTCTAGAACCATGAATTTCAACTACCTTATTATGGAACCTCTCTTGAAAATGGATGATCTCAAACTCATTGCTCAATTTGAAGAGTTTTATTCCTCTAATAGTCTTTCTAGATATGGCAATAGTGATAAACTTAAGGCAAAAATAAAAGAAAAGATGATTGAATTAGACAGCTTTGCTAGGATCATAGACATGATCATATCACAACCTCCTTCTTCTAAACATTCTTCATCATCTAAGTCTTCTCATTCTTCTTCACCCTCCAAGTCTTATCACGACTCTTATAAACATCATTCAAATTCTTCATCTTCTAAGTCTTATCATGACTCTTATAAACATCATTCGAATTCTTCATCTTCCAAGTCTTACCATGACTCTTCTAGATATTATCTGCATTCCTCATTATCTAAGTCTTCTTCCTCCACTAGGTCTTCACTTTCCTCTTCTTCACAATCTCATTCCTCTTCTATTTCTCCCAAGAGTCTTACTCCTCAATATGAGAAATATAGTAGTCCTTGTGATACCTCTCCCATGAAGAGTGACACACCCACCTTTGATGACTATGATGACTATTATGATGGCTATGATGATGAACCATAGAGTCATACCTATGAAACCTCTCTTCTTAAGAGTCCTCCTTGTTGTGTGCTCATGCTTACTAAAGGGTCATCCTATTGGATAGATCGTGATGGTGATCCATATAATTCTAATTTTGAAAGAGACTTTGATGAGTTCTGTGAACAATACCTTGATGATGATCCATCTACTTCTATTAAGGAATATAAAATGTACCACGTTGATTTGAAACATAAATATTATAAGAATCATTCCTCTAAGAACATTCATGTTGAAAATAAATATTACACTCTCAAGAAAGATTATGTTAATGATGGACCTTTGTATTTTGATGGTCCCCTTTCATTCCCTACTTCCTCCAATACCCATACATTTCCTAAAGCTTCTGAGTCTTCCAAATCTTTCAGAAATCCTTCATCCAATGAAATTCCTAATACTTTTCATGCAGTTCCCTATAGTTATCCTCAAGGGCTACCTCTTAAAGAAACTCAAGCTAACCTTCACTTAGCTGAAAATACTTTCAATAATGCTAAGCCTAAAGAGCCTAAGCCTTTATGTGCTATAATGCCTACTTCAGCTAGTCCTTCACCATCTTTTCTAAAGTCTTCCATGCAATCCCAACATGATTCCTTGTCCTTAGAAGTGGCTTCATGTCAAGAGGACTCTAAAAATAAAGAAAATAACATAAAGAAAGATCAAGAACCCTCCATGTCACCCAATCCTTTTCATGATGTCTCTCCTCCATCTCTTGGTTCTTTTGATCCTCTACACCCTTCCGCCTTCATTCCACCATGTCTTGAGTCTTTTCCTAAGAAAGATCAAGATACTCCTTATGCCATTGGGATTATTGACAATCAAGATGAACTTACTCCCATTGAGGTTATTGAAAATAGTGATGTTACTTCCAATGCTAAGCCTATTGAAAATCAAGAAAAAAATGATGCACTTATGCTATCCAAAGCAACTTGTCAAGATCAAAATCTTCCATCTTCTTGTTCTACCACTCCATGTTCACTTCCACTTTCTACTCTTCCTAAGTCTTTGCAAGCTTTGAACAATCCTATCAAAGATGTTTCTCCTATTCAAGATGTTCACGATCCTATCGCAAATCATAATTCTCACTCTAAAGATGTTGATGTCCTTAGTTGTCATATAGATGTTGATGAACTTATTGATTATCTTTTTGCATCTTCCACGTCCATCCTTGGACCTCTTCCATCACCACTAAGGGCTTCACGTCTTCCTTCAATCTTGAGCCCTTATGTCCCTTCACTTTCCCCTCCTAACTCTCCTAATTCATCATCCATCTTGAGTCATTACATCCCTCCATCTCCTATCTTTCCTCAAGATCAACATAGATGCATACCATTGAATCCTTTTCATCCACTCACCCATCTAAACTAGTCATATCCTCCTTCTTCTTCCACAAGTCCCAAGTCTTTTGGAAGTAACTTGAATGTTCAATACAAGAAAAAGAAGCAATACAAGAATCCATAAAAAAAAGAAGATCACCGTGTCTCCTCTAACTGACATGGATACATAAAGTAAAAAGAGATATCTAAGAAGAAAACTACAAGACAAGTATGGGTTCCAAAATCCATCATTGAAGATATTCTCTCTAAATCATCAAAAAGAAATGAAAAGCCTAAGGCTATATGGATTCCAAAATCTCTCTTGAAAGAGTCTAATATTGAACAAAAAGTGAAGTTGACATTCAAGCTTCCAAAGGCTCCCACCTCATCTTCTTCCAAAAGCATTCTTCCATTCCATGCACCTGAACCGCAATCTCTGCTAAGCATTTGCCATATTCCTTCTCATATTCCTTCATTCACATTTCCTCCACCCTCTCGCCACCCTTCAAGGTGTGTGTTGATGTTGATCTTTCCTTCCTTTCCATCTCCCCTTTCACGATCCTTTTGTTCCTTATCCATCTACTTTCTATCTTTTTTCCTCATTTGCCTATTCCTCCTATCTTCCAGACTCACTCGCTTTACATAAAACCTTATCCTCCATTTTTCTCTACCATCTTCCTTTCCCTATCAGCATCTTTGAGCATATCATTTTGAATCCTTGGCATATTATGTTTTATCCTTTCAAGGAGAATTATTTAAAAATCTTGCCTTCTTCCAAAAAATAAATAAAAAGAAAAAAAAAATGAAAAAATTGAAAATGTGCCTTGGTGGAAACTTGGAAACAGGTGCCTTGGTAGCAAAAGTAAAGAGAAATAAATTCATCCTATGGTGAAAACCACTCCCTTGTGGCACCTTGGATAAGTACCATGATGAAAACCTGGTAATCAGGCATCATGCGTAGTTCTTCTACATATTTCATCAATTCCATCTTCTCTCTTTGATCTTGACAATGTTGACCTATACACAAACATTTGGCTATCTTGTGAGCTATCTTACAGTGATCTTTCTTTCATTCCATTCATGTTTAGCCTTTATTTTCCTCCATTCATTCTAGCATTTTTCTATCCTTTTCCCCTTTGGTCTTGATCTAATATAAAAAAGAGTAAAACACGATGCTATGAAGCCTCTTGACATGTCTACTCCTTTGGACTGCATCCTTTCCCTCTTTTGCATTACACCTTTGTGACTTATCCTATGCTAGCCTTTCATTGCTTGACCACATGTTCTTTACATGATAATTTTTCCCTAGCTTGGGTACTCTTGAGGAGTTTACCTTTGAGGATTTCTTCCCTTCATTCTCCTTCATTCTCTTGTCTTTCATCTCTTCCACTAGCTTGCTAATCCTTCTTGTCCTCTGCCTTGCTAGACATTGGGACTACACGATGTGATCTTGCTTGGGAGTTTGATGCCCATTTTTTCTGGGGGCATCCTTTGTACATATTCTTATTGATCCTGAAAAAATTCCAAAAAAATTCATATATGATGCTGAAAAAATCCTAAAAAGTATAAAATGTCCTGAAAAAATGAGCATCCTAGTGAAAACCTAGCAATAGGTGCTTTGATGTCTCACCAAAAAAATTAAAAATTAAAAAAAAAATAGAAAAAGTGCCTTGGTGAAAACCTAGAAATAGGTGCCTTGGTAGCAAAAATACAAAAAAAATTGAAAAAAATAAAAAATCTCCAAGTGGTGAAAACTTGGAAACATGCGCTACTTGAGGCCTTTGCACCCTTGTCTTTTAGCATACGTCCTCGACACTTATTCTTTCTCCATTATGCCTTGGCCTTGTTTCCTTGGTTTGGAATTGGTCTTTTTCTTTGTCTAGGGGGCATAACCATGTTAGCTTTGGTCTCTAGGATGTGTTGGTCTTTAGGACATCTTGCAAATAGTGTTTTCCAACACTACCTTGGTGTCAACTGTTTCTCAACACTTATCAGTTATCCTACCCTACAGTTTAGCATGATATGATATTTCCGCTAGCAGATGTGATACTCAAAGATTGATTCTATGACCTACACACACACACTTAAACACTTGAATCACTGAGACTTGTTTGACTTTGTTTTCCTTGTGTGCTGTCTATGATGATTTCTTTGATGAGTGTTCTCTCCCAATGATAGTTTTTTATGATGCATATCTAGAAGACTAAGGGCATGAGGACATGTTTTATTGCTTTTTATTTTTGTGGCTATATTTTTTTGGTTCTCATTATCATTAGCATTTATGGTTGATCCACTTGACATTGGGATCTACAAAGTATTATCCTTGACTATTTGTGAGTGCATGCTTATAGCCATCTTCAATTTCTTATGTCCTGATGCCAACATAATCTCGCTATACTAAACTTAGGTAATCTCACTACAATAGTCATCTTGACCTACATGTCTTTGGTACCTAGGTGGGATTCCCACATTCCTATTTGATATAGATCATATTCATATACCCATAGTCATACTAGTGCATATTTTATGATCTTGCAATGCTACCAATAAAGCTCAATGATGATTATTAGATGTCTATTAGCGTTATGACCTTGCAAGTCAACCACTTTTCATAGTAGCTTGCATTTTTAAGTTCATGTTAGTTTAGTTTTGCATCTTGCATATGGAGAGAGCTCTCCTTTTATCTTTTGTGGACTTGTCAGTCAACTATGCTCACCTTTCGCTTCTTCTCGATCATGTCTTTCACTTCTTGTTTATAGCATTTTGACTTTTTGACCTAATTTTCAAAACACCTCAGAATTGCGCAAAAAATGCACCCCTAGCTAATTTCGACATCCTGGATCCATTTTTAGGATCAAAATCAAAATTTGAGTTCATCTTGATAGTCAAAATTGCATTTCAAAATTTCTCCTTCTTCTAGGTAGTTGACTGACTATTTGAGGCCTAATCCTTCGATCTTTGTTGGGGCATCTTCATTTATTCATCCCCATCTCTTCCAAACTCCTAGTCTTTCATTCATTTTCACTCACTTCATCTCTCTAAGGTTTGACTTCATCTTTATCCTATATCTTTCTCAATTAAACCTAGTCAAACTGGGGCATATCTTCACTGCTTAATGGTTATCCTATCATCCTTCATCTTCGATTGTGATTTCTAGTGCTTTGATCAAGTTTATCAGTTTGTTGCTTCTCCTCTACCTGATTTTGATTTTGATTCTGACGGGGTAGTACCTATCAGCTTTAATCTTTGATTCAACGTTATCATTTAGTTTAGCTTGAGATTCTTATTTTGAGACTTGATTATCACTTAATAGCAATGGTGTTGATCTTGTCTTTTGATTCTTATCTCTTATTTTAAAACTTGACTATCACTTAACAACAATGGTGTTGGTCTTTTCTTTCAGCTGGTTTATCTTTGTCCTGATGTGTTTCCATCCATTGAGCACACATCTGGGTTGTTTTGTGATCCCAAATCGATCTCACATTTCAATTCTTCTTTGACCACATGTGTTCCTAGAATGATCACACATTAGTCAAAGAGGGGAAAATGTATGCACCCTAAAATGATCACCTAGACTATGGATCCCCATTCAACAATTTATCACATCCCTGAATCAATATTTTAAAAAATCAGCATTTTATCAATTATATCAATTTCCTTGAGCAAATCCTATTTTATCATTTTTTGATTATTTCCTTGGGCTAACCATTTTATCCTAAAGTCTTTATTTATTTAAAAGTAATTTCCTCCCCTTTTATTAAATAAAAATCCCCCACTTTTCCTCTTATCCTAAGTTGCACAAATAAAGCATTATTCTTATTTTATAAAAAGGAGAAACAAACTTTTTGTCTTATATGGACACAAAATTCAACTCTTATTTTCTCATTGGAGGATATTTGTGCACATGGATTGCTCCTCTTTCAAGCTCCATCATTGATTAAATCTTTTGCCTCTTAATCTCCATGGTCCATTCTTTCTCATTTCCTATAAAAGAAGAGCTCTCTTCCCCATTTTCATATGCATTTTTTAATACTAATGTTATGCTACAGGTTTTCTAGGTCACTTTGGAGCTTTTAAAGATTTGGAGCATTCTTGACTTTTGCATCGACATTCCATTCTTAGTTTCATTCATGCATAGTAGCTTCATGTTTATGCTTTCATAGTTTAGATTTCCTTTCAAGCTTTAGAGTAACTCATCTAGTTTAACTAGGAAGGCTTGGTAATACTTGTACTTTCCTTTTCATAGCATAGCTTGTACTTTCATTTCCATAACTTAGCTTGCACCTTTCATTTCTAGTTTTCACATTCATCTTAATCTAGCTTTCATTTTCATTTCATAGTGATTCTTGGGGACATTGGCATTTTTTCCCTTGTCTTCATTTGAATCTCTCATTGTATGGTTGACTAGCAAGATCATTAGCTTAATAGCTCTAGCTAAGAGCAAACTTCAAATAATCTTTCAACTCCGTGCATAGAGAACTCTAGGTCACTTTCTAAGGTTTCCTCTTCATGGATTCCCTTGGATATAATTACTTAGAGAAGTGCACCATTTGAGTGTCTACACAGCTTATGACTTAGAATTGTATGCATTAGTACAATCCCTCAAGAAGTGGAGGCATTACCTCTTGCCAAAAGAATTTGTTGTATTTATTGATAATCAGGCTTTGAGCTATATAAACACTCAAGAGAATCTTAGCAATAGGTATTTGAAGTGGATGGAGTATCTCCAATCCTTTACCTTCACTATCAAACACAAGAAGGGGCAGCTCAACAAGGTAGCAGATGCCTTGAGTAGAAAACTTTTGACTGTCCAAGAAGTACAGCTACAAAGCATTGGAATAGCAGGTTTCAAAGACTTATATGAGGAGGATGAAGACTTCTCACAAGCCTACAAGGTGTTCCTAGAGTTTGAGAACCATTTCCATGGTGAGTTTGCAGATTACACCCTTCAAAATGGATTGTTGTTTAAAGGTAATCAACTATGTGTACCTAGGGGATCCATGAGGGAAAATCTGATTCAAGAGAAGCATAATGTTAGTCTAAGTGGACATTTTGGCATAAATAAGACATTGGAGTTGGTGCAAAGATACTATTTTTGGCCTAAGATAGCAAGGGATGTGAGAAGATATGTAGAGCACTGTGGAGTGTGTCAAAGAGCCAAAGGAGGTTCAAGCAATGCAGGACTCTATCAACCTTTTCCAATTCCAAATAGGTCTTGGGAGTGTGTGAGCATGGACTTTGTGGTTGGACTCCCTAAAACCAAATCAGGTATGGATAACATCTATGTTGTAGTAGATAGGTTCTCTAAAATGAGTCATTTCATTCCATGTAGAACTACTCATGATGCAAGCTATGTAGCACATCTCTTCTTCAAAGAGATAGTTAGGATTCATGGACTCCCTCTGAGTATTGTGTCTGATAGAGATAGCAAGTTCATGGGCCATTTTTGGCAAACCTTATGGAAAAGGTTGGGAACTAATCTCTCTTTTAGTTCAACATACCATCCTCAAACTGATGGCCAAACTAAAGTCATAAATAGGGTGCTTGGAAACTTGCTAAGGTGTTTGACCAAGGAGTATGTGCAAACTTGGGATCTTGTTATATCTCAGGCTGAATATGCTTATAATGGCAGTGTAAATAGGACCATAGGAAGAAATCCTTTTGAGATTGTGTATGGAAGACACCCTAGAGGAGTGTGTGAGTTAAGAGATTTAGGTTCTATGGCGTTGAAGAGTGGACAAGCTGAAGATTTCACACAAACCATCAAGGAGGTTCAAGAGCAGGTGAAGAAAACCATCATGGAGTCCACTCATAAAATCAAAGTTAAAGTGGATGAAAAGAGGAAAGAAGTATAGTTTCAGATTGGGGACTATGTCATGGTCCATCTTAACAAAGCAAGGATGTAGAAGGGCATGCCCACCAAGCTACAAATGAGGAGAGTAGGCCCATGTCAGATTCTAGCCAAATATGGAGAGAATTCCTACAAGGTGGACTTTCCATCTGATTTAGCCATTTCACTGATGTTTAGTGTAGCAGACCTGGTTATGTTCAAGGGAGACATTCAACAACAAGGTATGGATCCACCAAAAGTGCTACAAGACATAGACACCAATGTAATGCCCAAGAAGAAGCCAGCCAAAGAAGAGAAGATCTTAAAATCCAAGGTGAAGAAGACTACTAGACATCAAGTTTACATGGAACATCTGATCAAATGGATGGATCAGCCTAAATCTGAAGCCACCTGGATTGAGGAAGGACAGCTCAAGAAGTCTGGAGGTGACCTGGCTGTTGACCCCAAAGCACCTTAGTTTGTGCTGAGGGGGAGTATGGTGTAGGAGCACCCCTCTAATGGCTCCCACCATCTATTTTTGTTGTGTTGAACTTCTTCAATGAAGCTTGTAAGTAGAAATAAGATTTTTAATGCTCACTTGTGTGTGAAGGCCTAGTGGAGGTCTTGGTTTCGTAAGTGTGTTTTTCTCACTTTGTTGTATAGTGACTCAGGGCAAGTTGTTATCCTGAGGTCACTTCTATCCTAGAGTTGTCAAAGTCTTAGAACAGGAATTAGGATAGTTTTATACAATAGAGTCATGGAAAAGACCTTAGTATGGTCTTACAAGTTTGGATGAGAAAAAAATTTTCTCGAGCAAGAAAAATTGCTCTAAAAGTTGCTAGCAACTTTTCCTATTAAAGAGCTAAACCTTACCAAGATGGTTAAAAACCCTAACTCAACTCTACTCCCATGGAAAAGACTATATTTGACATGAGAAACCCTAATTCAAGGGTGGGATATCATTTGTGTATGACTAATGTACGAAAGAATGAGACTTTGTATGAAAAACCAGTGTGTAATAGTCAGTTTAATGGCATGAAGTGTTGAATCAATGAGTTGCAAGTGATATCTTGTATTGTTTAATAGTTTTTAGTTTCATTTTGTTTCATTTCTTAGTATATAGACTAGGTTTGTTTACATTAGTTTGTATATACTTTGTTTTGTAACTCTATCAGTCCCCTGACCAGTTTGAAGGGGTTTGTGATGTAGGGCATGTAGCTCCTATCCCCACTGTGGAAATACCATGGGTCTTTGGGATGAGGTAGTATAGACCCTACCCTATAAATGTGTGCAAGAAGGGCCCAAGTTAGCAGGTGAAAACAATTGTTTGAACAATCCCTAGGTGAGTTTAGCAGAGCCCGGCTAGGAGCAGTGAGCAAAGAAAGAGCTCTAGCAGATAGAGGAGTGGGTTTCAAGACTATCCCTTTAGAGGGAGTCAAGTGGAATGTATGAAGGTTAAATGGTGTGAAGGAGAGAGCCTGAACAATCTAGGTGTGATATTGATGTAGACAAGTTAACTCTGTGACCCTGAGAAGCCTAAAAGCCCTAAAAACCCTCATTCTTGGTAGAAGCACTGTACGGACAGATCGAGGCCCAAGAACCCAAAAATATTTGAGGGTTATGCATTTGTATTGAAGTTCTTTTAGAATAGGAAGTTTGATTCTATGAAGAAAAGGGGCAAAAAGTCCTATAAAACCAGAGGGAGGCCTAATTGGGCTCTTTCTAGTAGCCCTGATTTACAAAGGAACCCTACAATCGAGTATCAACCCAACCTCATGAACACCTTAGAGATGATTCAAATGTCTTAAAAACTCCCTGAAAGTCATCAAATTCTCTATCAAAGCTTGGGAGGGTGTTTGAAACCTAAAAGACTCTTATAAGCCTATGTAAGGGATGGTGCTAGGAAGAAGTGTTTGGAAAGGTGCAAGATGATGCAGCTACACTTGGTGGTCAGGTTAGGCTAGGTCAGGGGATCCTTGATAAGAGGGGAATCCTATAGACCATAGTACATGTTAGGAGAACACTAGGATCCTAATTGAGGATCAGAGGCATAGACTAGCTAGTCTATCCTAATTCCCCATCAGATATGGCTTCTTGTTATGGTCCTGGTTATCATTTCCTTGTTAAACAAGGATTCAATAGTCAAGCATGTGGTAAACATAAACAGGGAATTCAAATTCCCTTACACACTGGGGGGCATCAACATTCTTATGGATTTGGATTTAGTCCTCAACAACAAATCAATGTTAACAACATTTCAAATAACACTTCAAAACATGATGAAAATATGAAGGAATTTAACCAAGAAGTTATTTTGCCTAAAATCCTTCAAGCTAAGATGATTACTAGACCTAAACACAAAAAGAAACGTAGTCCACACTTGAAGACTCTTCCTTTTTGTTTATATCATCGATTTCATGATCACTCTACTAATGAATGTCAAGCTTTACATTATAAGATTAGGCAACTCATTGATAGTAATGTTATTTATATATCATGTGGCAATGAGTTGTATTTCAATACTATTTTCTCTAAATAACTTTCATGTTCCTATTATGGAGCTCCACATTATGTAAACAATGGTAGCCTAATACTTGGGGGCTCGTTGTCTTGCATAGCATTGCGAGCGATATAATAGGTCCCCTTTCATCTTTGTTCCTACACTTGGGGGGCACGAATGTCATCTCCTTCATTTTTGTCTTTCCGGGATTCACCTCTTTCCTTGGTTAAGTAGTATCTATGTATTATTTGATATCCAATTATACATGAACATTTTGGTTTGCATTGAGGATATTTTTCCTTGATAAAAACTGATTTCATTGTTTGACATTGGGTTTCCATGGTTGATATATATCTCACCTTGGAAATTGAACAATGTGCTATCCCTCACAAGGGTTACTTTTTCACTTCTTGCATGATATGTCTTTGCATTCGTCCCTTCCATGGCCTCATAGGAGTTGTGACCTTCTTGGCTTGGACTAGGTGTTGTCTGTGGATATTGTCTTGATGTTGAAGAAGGATTTATCCTTGTTCTTTTCTTTCCTTAACATGTCAAAATAGTATGTTTTTTCCATATTAAGGATGGTGGCATATATATGGCTTCCCTTGTTCTATATTATGTATTTTTGTTCTAACCTTTTGTTTTGTAGCATGCTAAATCTTTGAAGGTAACACACATAAGTTGCTAAATCCTAAAGAGACATGCATTTTTCAATTTTCAATATGCTAAATCCTCTGAAGGTAATGCACATAAGTTTCTAAATCCTAAAGGGACATGTATTTCCAAATATGCTAAATCTTTCGAAGGTAATGCACATAAGTTGCTAAATCTGGAGGAGACACACATTTCATATTCATAGTGATACAAGAAGGTGGATCTATGAGTATTCTAGAAGCTGTCAGAAGATGCACTACAATTGCAAGCATAGTTTATGGGTGAACCTGTTGGACTCTCCCTCTAGGGTGATTCATGGTAAGGTGGGCATCTTACTGGGCGAGGTAATTACCTTCTCCTTTTTCTCTTTTTGCTTTTATGCTAGTAGGACGGGATCATGAAGCTATGTTATTTATAGTGTTTCTCTTGTCTTTCTTATGTAATAATTTATGCTTTTATGATAATTTTCCAAATATGATGTTAGTATAAGAAATTTTTCTTAGCAAGGTTTCTTATGCTAGTTGATTTGGGTTTGTTTTAGTACCAACCCCTCTTTTGTCTCCTTTTGTTTTTCACACCCTCGTGCACATATGTTGAGTTAGAATCCTTAGCCTGGGGGCTTGTGTCCCTAACTAAGTGTCATTCTATTTCATTTCGAATCCACTAGAATCTCTTCTTCCTTCTCCTTTACCAAGAGTTTGCATCGAGTCCATACTCTTGCTAAAGTGGGGGCTTAATGTATCATCTTAAAATGGAAGCACTTCCATGTTAAGAGTGTTTAGCCCTTTGAGTGAGAGGTATGGATCATGTCAAGCACCTTGAATCAACTCTTTTCTTGGATCATACTTGTTCTCCTCATTTTGCTTCTATCTGTCCCTGATTTTCACTTCAATCTGCATTTCCTATTTTTTTGGGTCAGGATCCTGAGGTTTTTTACCACAAGATCAAAGTTGACCTTATGGGTTCAAATTCAACCTCAATCCTGACCTAGTCAAGATTGACCTCGAACATGACTTGGTCAGATCCAAGCTCATGCTTGACCCCCTATCCAGATTTCAAATTTCCTTGATTTTCAGGTGTCGGGTTTCGGGGATATTTGTTTTCCCACCTCCGGGTCAGCCATTTCGGGTTTCGGAATGGTAGATCCTCAAATTTCATTTAATCTAGGTATATTTTCTAAAGGTTAGGACCTAATTGGAATTTAATTCCCCAAGGTGGCCCCTCTAGAGGATTGATTCTTATTGTTGAAATATTTGTTGATGATATTATATTTGGAGGACATGATAATCTTTGCAAAGCATTTTCTACTAAAATGAGAAAGGAATTTGAGATGTCAATGTTTGGAGAGATTAAATTCTTTCTAGGTTTGCAAATTCTACAACAAAATGAAGGGATGTTCATAACACAATCAAAATACATCAAAGAAGTGTTGAAGACTTTTGGAATGAAAAATTCAAAACCGGTATGTAACACCCCAACCTCAAACCAT
The DNA here is from genome assembly GCA_027943335.1 of Chamaecyparis obtusa. Classification (NCBI taxonomy): domain Eukaryota; kingdom Viridiplantae; phylum Streptophyta; class Pinopsida; order Cupressales; family Cupressaceae; genus Chamaecyparis; species Chamaecyparis obtusa. The sequence continues at coordinate 15,236 of BSBK01012152.1, read as the reverse complement.
CTAACAAGAAACGAAAACTCAAATAAACACCAAATTTTTTTTTTATTCCAAAATATAATTCCATTACATAAAATCTTTACAACCAGATACCAAGAGTATTAATACTGCATTATTACATATCTGATAATTACATCTGAGTATTTGGATATACTCTTATTTAAATACAATACAAAATTTCAAATACAATTAGATTGTCAGCTGATTCGAATCAGATTCAGATACATTTAACAACCAAGAACCAAACTACATCTAGTCCCTAATGTTCTATCGGCAAACTATTCTTCCAAGTCCTTCTACCAAATATATATAGAACTTGAAATCATAAGCAAACACAACTGACAAACACAACAGGGCTTAGTCACATTGTCCAAGTTGTTAAAACCTCTAGTAAACCTGCATGTTAGATATAGTAACAGCATGATAAACATGTAATCCATATAACAGATATTCCAAAAGTACAATTTTCTTTTCTCAACCAGATTAAAGCAAGTACTTAATTCCTTAAAAATAGTTATGTAGAAATAAACTCGCACAGATTATGTCAAGGAAATGATCCAGTAGTTCATGGGTGTCAACATAAGAATCTACATTCAGCCACTCGTAAGATTCAATATGTCAGGTGAAACCATAAGTTCTTATTTTGTTATATGAAACCCAACCCATGAATTTTTAATATTATCACTTGATTAAATAACTGTCATAAACTTTCCCATAAGGATCTAGACTAGTGTCAGAGGGCATCTGAAAAAATAATTCTATCACCACAAGTTACTCGATTCATGACAGCCACCCAATCTAAAGGATCACACTTGCATAATCTAAGAATACACATCATTTAACTGCTATAAAAAGAAATGAACTACAGAATTCCATTTCAATAAAATAGTTATCTCCATTGCATCAATAATAAAATTGAATCCACAATCTGGAAATCCATATAAAACCATGTTTCCATATTACCATTCCATACTTAACCAATCATCAAATCTTCTAACTAAAATTATAACCATAATCTATTCCATCATAGTAACATCAACACAAAATGCCATAAACAATTTCATTCACATTGGAATCTTATCTACAACGATTATAAATAAATCTAATCATAAACATACTCCATCTGAATTATACAGAAATCTTCCACAAAACTCATTACAGATATCAATTAAATAAGTTTGTTGATCTTAACAGATTATATATACATATTAAAAATATACTTTACACTCTGTACTATTATCTATAAGTTCATATCACTATATTCACAACAGCGTACATATATGTATATATCACGGCAATATATATACATACATGTATTCTAGCATGCATATAGTCATATAACCTCATACATAACATTCCAGACTTTACACTCTGTACTATTATCTATAAGTTCATATCCCTATATTCATGACAGCGTACATATATGTATATATCATGGCAATATATATACATACATGTATTCTAGCATGCATATAGTCATATAACCTCATACATAACATTCCAGAATGCTCAGTAAAATATCTAATTTTACCGTTATCATAGAATGCAAGAAAACAAACTAAACATATAATTATACATCTCAGTAATTCAGAATTAGAAAATGAATTTACCAAATTGTAAGATTGTATTTTCAGTCTAAAGACCAAAAATAACTAGATTAATCTTATTTCTAAGTTTACACCAAAATATTACATCATTTATACAACTGAAACTATAATGCCATCGAATTTTTATTTAGTCTATAATACTCTGTCGACACACATTTAATTCATATACATAGTCAACTATACTATGCTGCTCTTAATAAATATATGAATTGCTAACTATCGACATTCTACTATTGATGCATATATAATTATATGCATTAATATAAATATACAAACCGATAGTCATCATTAAAATAGAGAATCATACTAAATGCCACAAGTAAAAATTGACTACTCACAAAAGCCATGAAATAAACTGTATTTACAGTCAATACAAAGACCCGACCATAGTTTAGTAAATGTAATTTTTGCAACTACAAACTACGAACTCAATTAACATTTTGTTTCCCTTCACCTCAATATTATCACAGTTGACTGTTTATAAGAAGGCTCACAAAAATCAGAGACATTCTAAAACAACTGAACGACTAGTGATAGATGCTGTTGAAACTAAACCTCACTTATAAATTTAGAAGAAAACTGTTGACGATAACAATAATGCATTCTATATTTGATAAACTCAAAACCACAGAATGATTCCATATTAACTCTTTTCCTGAACTGATGAATAACAATAACAAATCGATAATGAAAACCCAAAAAGACTAACAGGTATTTCACCCAAGGAATATGCTGTCAATGCCGAAGCCATACGAAGCATAACTTTGAAATTCCTTTTAAAATGATAACTATACTGTAGCCGTAAATGGCTTATTCAAAAGAATAGAGAATAAAACTATCCCTAATACTTCTATAAGACAACATTGAGCTCATAAAACCAAAACCATAGTAACAGACTCAAACCAATAATCCTCTAAAACTTTTCTCTCAAAATTAGCAGATGGGTTTTCGACAAACCTTATAATTCTACTAAATTCAATAAAGAAAATGAGCTAGAGATGACGTAGAAGACTTACTTCACAAACCCTTAATGAACTTTTTATCATGACAGCTAATGCTACAGGACAAAGCTTGAGATTGTCACAAAATAAACAGAGACTCACCACACTGAAGCTATGACTCTTCACAGTATTTCTATGATAGAAATCTCTTTATATTTCAAGATCACAAGTACCCACATTAAACTATAAATGGAAAATTCATAACAGAGATCGTAGATATATGAAAACAAGTTTACAATCCAACTACTCCTTCACAGTTACTTTCTTCACGCAATAATTTCATTCACAAAACTATTCAAAAAGCTTTTTAACATTTTCCTTTCATCATGCAGATTAAGCAAAGAAATCAATGAGAGAGAGAGTTTAAGAAATTGCCCCTGCCTGAGAAAATGCGAGGGTGAACACTAAAAGACGGCTTGCAGAGCTTCCTACCCAACTCACAGATGAAGTCTTTGTCCTCCTTAAAGCCGTGCTTCACAAAAATCTCACAACTAACTCTCACAACAAACTCAGAGAAAATGCAACCATGATATCGAGAGAAGAAACGAGGTATGCAATGCTGTGAAGATAAAATGAACTGGTGAAACTCAAGAATCTCCCTCATGGTTAACAACTTCCCAGAATTTCACAGAGAAACCCGTTCAACAGAGGGTTCGTTATTTTTTTAAACTGAAGTTCATCAATGGTGAATTGAAACCAAAATGCGATCCATCACCAAACAATATGATAGATAAGACATACAATAAATGCTCATTACTGCGAGCTAATCCCAAAAACCCCACTCACACAATAAACTCAACACTTGGCATTTTCTGTACAGCTCGCATACCAATACCTACCGCATTGAATTGCCAAGTTTGCCCCCATATCAATCCACTATACTCTGCTAACTCTTGGCTAGTTTAGGTTAAGTGTTTTGCTAGGTTTAGAAATATCACATAAAATCATGCCTTAGTCTTTACTTAGGCTAGGTTAAATTAGTTTAGGTTAAGTTTTAAAAAAACTTCCTAACTATCTACTAACACTAAGCCCGCTAACACTTTAGCATAGGTATTAACATCAAAATCTGCTAAGTAAACTAACATTTAAAATAAAACATTACCAACATACTAACAATAAAATGATATTGATATTAATATTAATATAAATACTAATCCTTACCATTACCTCATATACATAATAATCATACTAATAGTAATTAATATTAATATTAATATTTATCTTAATATTAATATTAATTACTATTATAATTTCTTTCATATAGAAAATTAACATCAATAATAATCATCAATATTATACGTATAATTATAATCATTCATTAATATAAACATATGTACGTATATAGAATCAACTATATGTCTATATATAAACATACACATATAATTATTTCATATTAGCGTACACCAATTTATACAAATGAAATGTTATAACATATATATATATATACAAATTGATCAATGAACATATTTGTTATCTCTGAACATTTATTTCTGTCACCAAACCAATTCTGAAACATACACACATTAAAATGGAACTGAAACTAAAACTTGAAAGATGAATAGTCTTTCTGAAATATTACTTACTACAGGATTCTGAATCTGAACCGATTCAAAAGATAAAATTCTAATATAACACAACACTGAAATACTTAAACCATAATTATGAGAATCAGACTTTAGTGAACTCTGAATTCTCCTAGAGTTTGAAAAACATCTTAACGATGCCAGATAACAAATTGTTCAACCGAAACATGTTCCAAAACAAGTAACAAACCATCCAGAAAATCTAAACTAATCTCAAAGTTCTAAGGATCAAGTCCAAGACTGTCAGGGCATGACACCCTTCCCCACCAGCATAGGCCTACTCCTGGAAGCCTGAGAATAAACGAGGATGAGAAATTTTCATTTCCCCTACATCTTCCCATGTTGTAGAGGTTTCATCTTCAAGATCCCATAATACTTTTACCTGTTCCACCTTGCGACCTCTGAGATTTAGCTCTCTTTGCTGGATGATTCGCACTGGTTCCAGCATCAATTGGCCATCCACTACCTGTAACACATTCCAATTAAGAACATGAGTGATATCAGGTATGTACTTCCTTAAAACAGACACATGAAAGACATCATGGATTCGAGATAGATTGGGAGGCAAAGCAAGTCTGTAAGCAACTGGACCAATACGTTCCAAGATTTCAAATGGTCCCACAAAATGTGGAGACAATTTGGAACCCTTACCATATCTAATAGGACTTTTACGGGGTCTCACCCGCAGAAATACTTTGTCCCCAACCACAAACTGACGCTCAATCCTATGCAAATCTGCATACTTTTTTTGTCTATCTTGTGTTGTAAGAAGGTGTTCCCTGATTTGTTTCACTTCCTGTTCCAGATCTTGGAGCATTTCAGGACCTAGGACTATTCTGTCTTCTAAATTATCCCAGCTTAGGGGTGTTCTACAAGGTCTCCCATATAAAGCTTGGAAAGGAGCCATACCTATCGAGCTGTGATAACCATTATTATAAGAAAATTCAACCAAATGCAAGAATTCTTCCCATTTGTTCTGTCTATCCATGACGTACATCCTGAGCATGTCTTCCAGAATCTGATTTACATGCTCAGTTTGTCCGTTAGTCTCAGGATGATATGCTGAGCTAAAATTTAGCTGAGTACCGAGTTCACACTACATAGACCTCCAAAGTGAAGATGTGAAAACTGGGTCCCTATTTGATATGATCTTCTTTGGAATCCCATGCAGTCTTACTACTTGTTCCATATAAATACGCGCTATGGATGCAGCATTATAAGAAGATCTCACAGGAATAAAATGTGCAACTTTGGTTAACCTGTCAACTACAACCATGATTGAATCATGCCGCCTTGCTGAAAATGGTAATCCCATGATGAAATCAATGGAAATGGTATCCCATTTCCATTCAGGCACACTATGAGACTGAAGTAAACCAGCAGGATGCTGATGTTCAACTTTCACCCTTTGACATTCTAGACATCTAGCTACAAAATCTGCAATGTCCCTCTTCATACCTAGCCAATAATAACATTGTTTAAGATCAGCATTCATCTTCTTAACACCAGGATGTGCTGAATAGGGAGCCTTATGAGCTTCAGCCATAACCAGATTACGCAATTCTCCAACTTCAGGAATATAGATACTTCCTCTAAAGATCAGCAATCCATTAGCACTGATTGAGTATCCTTCAAACCTGCCTTCCAAAATACCACCACTATCTAAAACAGCTTTGACATCTAAAAACCAAGGATCAGCATTCAAGTTTTCTAATATTCTTTCTTTCAAATCAACCGTAAGAGTTAATGAAGAAAGTTCATGACATCTTCTGCTAAGTGCATTAGCCACCTTATTCTCTTTACCCTGCACATATTTTACTTCAAAATTATATTCACACAGAAACTCCATCCATCTGTGTTTCTGTGCATTCAGATTGGGTTGTGTGAACAGATATTGAAGACTTCTGTGATCAGTATGTAATTCAAAATGTTGTCCAAGGAGAAAATGCTGCCATTTAGTCAATGCATGCATCACTGCAGCAAGTTTCAAATCATGAGTAGGATAATTTATCTCATGATCCTTAAGTTTTCTAGATTCAAAAGCAATAACCCTGCCATCCTGCATTAAAATAGCTCCTAATCCATCCAAAGAGGCATCCATGCAAACCAAAAACTCTTTACAAGGATCAGGTACAGCCAACACAGGTGCACTAGTCAAACATTCTTTCAAATGCTGAAATGCTTCTTCGCATTTATCCGACCAGATAAATTTCTTACCTTTTCCCTGAAGAGAAGTGATGGGATGAGCTACTTTTGAGAAATTAGCTAAAAACTTCCTATAGTAACTAGCTAGACCCATAAAACTTCTTACTTCAGACACATATTGACATGTAGTGCTATCACTATGTTTTGAATATTCACCAATACATATTTTTTTATATTATAAATACTATTTTTTATTCGCCATTATATATTTTGGTAGTTCTAAAAAGAAACACAATTCACCAAGATTTTCCACATAGTTTCAGGGAGCATCAATGATTTGCCAAGATTTTCCACATAGTTTTAGGGAGCATGAATGATTCAGCAATTGAGATTATTTTTTTTTCTTTGGAAAGAAAAAATTTTCACCAATAAAATTTGTTTTTTCTTTCTAAATTTCTCCAGGTTTTTACACCTTTTTTGAAGGGGGTTTCTTAAAGATTACCCTAACTCAAATAGTGATACTTAATAGATATATTCTTTGTCTTATTATGCATCACCAGATTCTTAGAAATTTTTATAGCACTTGTATTGTCACAATATATAATCATTGGATCAGTGATTTCCTCATTCATGCCTTTCAACAATTGTTTTATCCATGCAATATTTGAATAATTAGTAGCAGCAAAAACATATTCTGCTCAGCAGTAGATTGAGAAATACATGCCTATTTCTTACTTATCCAGGTAACTAACCTTTCTCCCAAAAATAATACTCTACTAGTTGTGCTCTTCTGGTCATCTATATTTCTGGCCCAATCTACATCGGTGTAAACCTATAGTTCAAAATTTCCTTGTTTCTTATACCATAAACCATAATTCTCTATGTTTTTCAAGTATCTCAGAATCCTCTTAACAAAATTCATATGTGATTCCTTAGGATTAGCAAAAAATATTGCTACAATCCTAACAACATGTGCAATATCTGGTCTATTATGCACAACATACATCAATTTACCAATCATTGATCTATATAATGTCTGATTTACCTTAGTTGACTGATCATCCTTTGTCAATTTACATCATGTGACCATCAGTGTACCTACTGTGTCATGCCCTGATAGTCTTGGACTTGATCCTTAGAACTCTAAGATTAGTTTAGATTTTCTGGATGGTTTGTTACTTGTTTTGGAACATGTTTCGGTTGAACAATTTGTTATCTGGCATCGTTAAGATGTTTTTCAAACTCTTGGAGAATTCAGAGTTCACTAAAGTCTGATTCTCAGAATTATGGTTTAAGTATTTTAGTGTTGTGTTATATCAGAATTTTATCTTTTGAATCGGTTCAGATTCAAAATCCTGTACTAAGTAATATTTCAGAAAGACTATTCAGCTTTCAAGTTTTAGTTTCAGTTCCATTTTAATGTGTGTATGTTTCAAAATTGGTTTGGTGACAGAAATAAATGTTCAGAGATAACAGATATGTTCATTGATCAATTTATATATATATATATATATATATATATATATATATATATATATATATATATATATATATATATATATATATATATATATATATATATATATATATATATATATATATATATATATATATCTATATGTTATAACATTTCATTTGTATAAATCGGTGTACGCTAATATGAAATAATTATATGTGTATGTTTATATATAGACATATAGTTGATTCTATATATGTACATATGTTTATATTAATGAATGATTATAATTATATGTATAATATTGATGATTGTTATTGATGTTAATTTTCTATATGAAAGAAATTATAATAGTAATTAATATTAATATTAAGATAAATATTAATATTAATATTAATGACTATTAGTATGATTATTATGTATATGAGGTAATGGTAAGGATTAGTATTTATATTAATATTAATATCAATATCATTTTATTGTTAGTATGTTGGTAATGTTTTATTTTAAATGTTAGTTTACTTAGCAGATTTTGATGTTAATACCTATGCTAAAGTGTTAGCGGGCTTAGTGTTAGTAGATAGTTAGGAAGTTTTGTTTAAATTTAAACCCAAACTAAGTTAACCTAGCCTAAGTAAAGACTAAGGCATGATTTTATGCGATATTTCTAAACCTAGCAAAACACTTAACCTAAACTAGCCGAGAGTTAGCAGAGTATAGTGGATTGATATGGCGGCCAACTTGGTAATTCAATGCGGCAGGTATTGGTATGCGAGCTGTACAAAAAAATGCCAAGTGTTGAGTTTATTGTGTGAGTGGGGTTTTTGGGATTAGCTCGCAGTAATGAGCATTTATTGTATGTCTTATCTGTCATATTGTTTGGTGATGGATCGCATTTTGGTTTCAGTTCACCATTGATGAACTTCAGTTTAAAAAAATAACGAACCCTCTGTTGAATGGGTTTCTCTACGAAATTCTGGGAAGTTGTTAACCATGAGGGAGATTCTTGAGTTTCACCAGTTCGTTTTATCTTCACGGCATTGCATACCTCGTTTCTTCTCTCGATATCATGGTTGCATTTTCTCTAAGTTTGTTGTGAGAGTTAGTTGTGAGATTTTTGTGAAGCACGGCTTTGAGGAGGACAAAGACTTCGTCTGTGAGTTGGGTAGGAAGCTCTGCAAGTAGTCTTTTAGTGTTCATCCTCGCATTTTCTCAAGCAATGGCAATTTCTTAAACTCTCTCTCTCTCATTGATTTCTTTGCTTAATCTACATGATGAAGGAAAATGTTAAAAAGCTTTTTGAATAGTTTTGTGAATGAAATTATTGCGTGAAGAAAGTAACTGTGAAGAAGTAGTTGGATTGTAAACTTGTTTTCATATATCTACGGTCTCTGTTATGAAGTTTCCATTTATAGTTAAACGTGGGTACTTGTGATCTTGAAATATAAAGAGATTTCTGTCATAGAAATACTGTGAAGAGTCATAGCTTCAGTGTGGTGAGTCTCTGTTTATTTTGTGACAGTCTCGAGCTTCGTCCTGTAGCATTCTCTGTAATGATAAAAAGTCATTAAGGGTTTGTGAAGTAAGTCTTCTATGTCATCTCTGGCTCATTTTCTTTATTGAATTTAGTAGAATTATAAGGTTTGTCGAAAAACCCATCTGCTAATTTTGAGAGAAAAGTTTTAGAGGATTATTGGGTTGAGATTGTTACTATGGTTTCGGTTTTATGAGCACAATGTTGTCTTTATAGAAGTATTAGGGATAGTTTTATTCTCTATTCTTTTGAATAAGCCATTTACGGCTACAGTATAGTTATCATTTTAAAAGGAATTTTGAAGTTATGCTTCGTATGGCTTCGGCATTGACAGCATATTCCTTGGGTGAAATACTTGTTAGTCTTTTTGGGTTTTCATTATCGATTTGTTATTGTTATTCATCGGTTCAGGAAAAGAGTTAATATGGAATCATTCTGTGGTTTTGAGTTTATCAAATATAGAATGCATTATTGTTATCGTCAACAGTTTTCTTCTAAATTTATAAGTGAGGTTTAGTTTCAACAGCATCTATCACTAGTCATTCAGTTGTTTTAGAATGTCTCTGATTTTTGTGAGCCTTCTTATAAATAGTCAACTGTGATAATATTGAGGTGAAGGGAAACAAAATGTTAATTGAGTTCGTAGTTTGTAGTTGCAAAAATTACATTTAATAAACTGTGGTCGGGTCTTTGTATTGACTGTAAATACAGTTTATTTAATGGCTTTTGTGAGTTGTCAATTTTTACTTGTGGCATTTAGTATGATTCTCTGTTTTAATGATGACTATCAGTTTGTATATTTATATTAATGCATATAATTATATATGCATCGATAGTAGAATGTCAACAGTTAGCAGTTCATATATTTATTAAGAGCAGCATAGTATAGTTGACTATGTATATGAATTAAATGTGTGTCGATAGAGTATTATAGACTGAATAAAAATTTGATGGCATTATAGTTTTAGTTGTATAAATGATGTAATATTTTGGTGTAAACTTAGAAATAAGATTAATCTAGTTATTTTTGGTCTTTAGACTGAAAATACAATCTTACAATTTGGTAAATTCATTTTCTAATTCTGAATTACTGAGATGTATAATTATATGTTTAGTTTGTTTTCTTGCATTCTATGATAACGGTAAAATTAGATATTTTACTTAGCATTCTGGAATGTTATGTATGAGGTTATATGACTATATGCATGCTAGAATACATGTATGTATATATATTGCCATGATATATACATATATGTACGCTGTCATGAATATAGGGATATGAACTTATAGATAACAGTACATAGTGTAAAGTCTGGAATGTTATGTATGAGGTTATATGACTATATGCATGCTAGAATACATGTATGTATATATATTGCCATGATATATACACATATGTACGCTATCATGAATATAGGGATATGAACTTATAGATAACAGTACAGAGTGTAAAGTATATTTTTAATATGTATATATACATCTGTTAAGATCAACAAACTTATTTAATTGATATCTGTAATGAGTTTTGTGGAAGATTTCTGTATAATTTAGATGGAGTCTGTTTATGATTAGATTTATTTATAATCATTGTAGATAAGATTCCAATGTGAATGAAATTGTTTATGGCATTTTGTGTTGATGTTACTATGATGGAATAGATTATGGTTATAATTTTAGTCAGAAGATTTGATGCTTGGTTAAGTATGGAATGGTAATATGGAAACATGGTTTTATATGGATTTCCAGATTGTGGATTCAATTTTATTATTGATGCAATGGAGATAACTATTTTATTGAAATGGAATTCTGTAGCTCATTTCTTTTTATAGCAGTTAAATCATGTGTATTCTTAGATTATGCAAGTGTGATCCTTTAGATTGGGTGGCTGTCATGAATCGAGTAACTTGTGGTGATAGAATTATTTTGTCGGATGCCCTCCGACACTAGTCTAGATCCTTATGGGAAATTTTATGATAGTTATTTAATCAAGTGATAATATTAAAAATTCATGGGTTGGGTTTCATATAACAAAATAAGAACTTATGGTTTCACCTGACATATTGAATCTTACGAGTGGCTGAACGTAGATTCTTATGTTGACACCCATGAACTACTAGATCATTTCCTTGACATAATCTATGCGATTTTATTTCTACATAACTGTTTGTAAGGAATTAAGTACTTGCTTTAATCTTGTTGAGAAAAGAAAATTGTACTTTCAAAATATCTGTTATATGGATTACATGTTTATCATGCTGTTACTATATCTAACATGCAGGTTTACTAGAGGTTTTAACAACTTGGACAGTGTGACTAAGCCCTGTTGTGTTTGTCGGTTGTGTTTGCTTATGATTTCAGGTTCTATATATATTTGGTAGAAGGACTTGGAAGAATAGTCTGCCGATAGAACATTAGGGACTAGATGTAGTTTGGTTCTTGGTTGTTAAATGTATCTGAATCTGATTCGAATCAGTTGACAATCTGATTGTATTTGAAATTTTGTATTGTATTTAAATAAGAGTATATCCAAATACTCAGATGTAATTATCAGATATGTAATAATGTAGTATTAATACTCTTGGTATCTGGTTGTAAAGATTTTATGTAATGGAATTATATTCTGGAATTAAAAAAATTTTGGTGTTTATTTGAGTTTTCATTTCTTGTTAGATGGTTTGAGGTTGGGGTGTTACATTTGGTATCAGAGCTAGGTTTAAACACTCGGGGCTCGAGGGATTAGAAGGGTTTACATTATGCTTCCTATGAGGATTTTAATTAAATCTCTTTTATAGGAATTCAAGTATGCCTCCTATTACTCGAGGAGCTCAGGGACAAGGAATCCCTGCTGATGCCGATGCAGGCAGAGGCAGAGGAGGACGTAGGGGCCGCGGTCATGGTCAAGGTAGAGGATAGGGTTGCCAAGGAATGCTTGGTGACAAAAATCCTCAGGGTGAAGAGCAAAGGGAAGCTCAAGCTGAAATTCTTCAGCGAATTCTTGAACGGTTGGATGGGATTGAAGCTAGGAATAATATTCCTGGTGGGGGAGCAAATGCTCAGAATATATAGATTCCCAATGCCAACCAAGCTATAGAAGAGGATCCTGTTATCAGGACTCAGCTAAAAGATCTATCTAAGCTTAAAGGTCCATACTTTAATGGAATAGAAGCTGGTAATGAAGTAGAAGCTTGGCTTCTAAACATCGAGAGATGTTTTATTCTTTATGACTATCACACTAATGTGAAAGTTCGTTGGACTGCAATGTAGTTAAGATCTTTTGCATCCATATGGTGGGAAATGGAATTAGAACACCTTGGAATCCATATTTCTCAAGTCACTTGGGAATTATTCTTAGAGAGATTCCGGGAAAGATTTATGTCTGAGTACTGGCAACAATCGAGGTCTGAGGAATTCTTTAACATTTCACAAGGAAATACCACAATGGAAATGTATGAAAGAAATTTCTTTCAGTTAAAGAAATATTCTGGTTGGAATGAAGGTGATAAACCTTTGGTACAGCATTTTATCAGGGGTTTAAGTCCTAAAATTGGTGAAGAAGTGAGAACTTTCAAACCAAAAACCATTAAGGAAGCTGCTGATTAGGCTAAGCTTGCAGAAATGAAATCTATTTTTTCAACCAAATGCACTATTAATCCACCAGTTCCAAGTAGTAGTAAGATTCATAAACCTTTTAAGGATGATTCTAAGGCAGCACCTAGGGGCTTTGCAAGTAAATCTCAAAAGAGAAAATTTGATAAATTTCCCAAAACAAACAAGAGCTTTAAGGTCCCTGAACTACCTAAGTCCTTTAAGCCTCCTCAAAGTGTGCAGCAGAGTTATACACCACCACCAGCAAACTCCACACAAGATAAGAGCACCAAAAGAGGAGTAGAATGTTGGCATTGCGGGCAGTTGGGTCATCTACAATGGAATTGTCCTCTTCGAGGTAACAATCAGGGTAGGTCAAAAGCATCAGTTTCTGAGGCTACTGTTGGAGATTCTGGTAGGAACCACCGTATTTTTGCTACTATGGATCATAATCAAGAAGAACATCAGAACACGGTGATTGAAGCCAAAGGTAATTGTCAAGGTATGGAAATTTCCATTTTATTTGACTCAGGTGCCACTGATTCTTTCATTTCTGCCAATTTGGTTAAGCATTGTGATATTCCTATGAGAAAGGCTGAGTTGGCATGGCAAGTTGAGTTAGCTTCTGGGTCTAAGGTAGAAACTGGGCTGATAGCTATTGATTGTGAATTACAACTTAAGGCATTTACTACTACAGTAAACCTTAGGGTCATTCCTCTAGGAACCTATGATATTATATTAGGAATGGATTGGTTGAATCAGCATCAAGCTGTTATTGATTGCAGAGAAAAGGTTATTAGATGCATTGATGATTATGGAGCTAATAAATTCATAATAGGGATTAAGAGGCCTATTTCTATTAGAACAATTTCTATCAAACAACTTCAAAGGTGTTTGCGGAAAGGCTGCAAACTATTTGCTGTATCTATTAAAGATTTTTCTGAACCTATAGCATTTAATACTAGTTTAGACCATCCTTTGTTGAAGGAATTTTTAGATGTCTTTGTAACAGAAATTCCAGGTATTCCACCAAAGAGAGAGATAGACTTTAGAATTGACCTTATCCCTGGCACTGAACCTATTTCTAAGACTCCTTACCATATGACAGTACAAGAGTTGGTAGAACTTAAAGTGCAACTTGAAGAACTTCTTGAGAAGGGGCTGATTAGACCAAGTGTCTCTCCTTGGGGTGCACCTGTTTTTATTTGTTAAGAAGAAAGATGGATCACTTAGACTATGTATTGATTATAGGTAGTTAAATAAAGTTACCATCAAGAATAGGTACCCATTACCTAGAATTGATGATTTATTTGATCAAGTGAAGGGTGCTAAAGTATATTCTAAAATTGATCTTAAATCCGGTTACCATCAGTTAAGAATTCAGGAAACTGATATCCATAAGATAGCATTTCGTACGAGGTATGGGCATTACGAATTCATAGTAGTACCTTTTGGTTTAACAAATGCACCTTCAGTTTTTATGAGTCTGATGCAGGGAGTTTTTAGAACTTTCCTAGATAAATTTGTAGTTGTCTTTTTGGATGACATACTGGTTTATTCTAACTCCTTGAAGGAGCATGAACAACATCTGAGACAAGTTTTCGAATGTCTCCAAAGGAATAAGCTATATGCTAATCCTAAGAAGTGTGAATTTTTCAAATCAAAAATTAGTTATCTTGGACACATTATAACAGGAGATGGAATAGTTGTTGATCTAGCTAAAATTAGAGCAATTGTAGAGTGGCTTGCACCTGCAAATGTGTCTGAAGTAAGAATTTTTATGGGTCTAGCCAGTTACTATAGGAAGTTTGTAGCTAATTTATCAAAAGTACAGCTGCCAAGTTGTCAATTCAAAATTTACAATCACAGCTAGGATATGGTGGTTCTGAGGTCACACTGGCAGTCTACATAACTTGAGTAGTACATAATCCAAGCCAAGATTTTGATTAGACATTAAAAAGGATAATTTTATGGGATATGAGCTATGATTTATCAACATTCATTATTTTTCTTTTTCACTACGGAGCCAACTTATGCAAGATAAAAATGTCTGTAATTTTTCTTTATCGATATTCATTAATTTCCTTTTTTGAGGCAAGCCACCTTATGTGAAACATTCCCTCACAATTTATTGTGGCTGGAAAGTTGGTGATTATTTTCTTTATATAATCCTCGGTCATGGAATTGCAGAACATAGGGCGCTTTCTAAATTTTTTAACTGGAATCTTGGATGACATAATGGGTCTTCCAGTAGCTGAGGGATCATCAAATGAGAACCCAAAACCTATTATCCAACCAAATTTGGATATGGAGGATGAGATCCAATAG
>BSBK01012151.1:0-99277 GCA_027943335.1 Chamaecyparis obtusa | reverse complement strand
TCTATATATACATACATATATCTCTATATATATATATATGTATGTATATATATATATATATACATATATATATATATATATGTATATATGTATATATATATATATATGTATATATATATATATATATGTATATATATATATATATATATATATATATATATACATACATACATACATACACACACACACACACACACACACACACACACATATATATATATATATCTATGTATGTATATATATATATATATATGTATGTATATATATATATATATGTATGTATATATATATATATATGTATGTATATATATATATATGTATGTATATATGTATGTATGTATATATGTATGTATATACTCATATACATGCATATATATATATATATATATATATATATATATATATATATATATATATATATATATATATATATATATATATATATATAATATGTATATGAGTATATATGCATATATATGTATATATACATACATATATATATACACACATATATATATACATATATACACACACACACATAGATATATATATATATATATATATATATATATATATATATAATAATAATAATAATAATAATAATAATATTAAATAATATAATTCAAAAATCAAATACAATTGGAAGCCCCCTACTTTCAAACCCGCTGAAACTGTGAAAGTGACAATTTCGGTGGGGTTAAAAACCCCACCAAAAATCATAATTTTAGACTTTCGATCAAAAGTCCCTTGCTAAATGACTTTCGATCAAAAGTAGTTTCCTACTTTCGATTGAAAGTAAGAAAGTACATTTGATCGAAAGTAACTTCCGATCGAAAGTAAGGTTTTTCTATAATTTCGATAAGAAGTTCTTGAATTACAATCAAAAGTGCTAGTCACTTTCTAGCAAAAGTAACATGGGTTTTTTAAGTCAATCGCACTTTTTGGGATGAATTCGTTCCTCTAAAAAAGTGTAACCCACTATTGTGGGCTCACCCAAGTATGCATTGTCAACAAATTATATATAGTGCAAAGAAAATGATCAAACTAAAAGCCTTGCTATGTATATTGATGGAAGGCCAAAAGCAACAGGGAATATTATAGGTTTTATAAATACTTCACAACCTGTGTCAACTAATAAGTGGCCGAATTGTATATTCAAGGCATGTGAGGGAAATCATGTATTTGTATGTGTGATAAAATCAATAAGTGCAAGGGAAGAGCTTCTAATAGATTACAATTTGAATTGTGTAGATACAAAAAAAATTCCCTATCATGGGACTGGTAAGTATAACATTTAAACTGATTGCCTCGAATTAATATTGACTCCAATTGCTTCTGATTGCTAAGAATTACTAATCTTTGTCATAGGGTGACATGGATATTCCACCTCAAGATACAGGTGGGGGATGTTCCTCACAGTACACCTTCTTCAACAAGGGTAAACCTTAATTAGTGTAATTCTACAAATTATATAGAAACAAATGTCATATTATTATGTTCTTTCTTTATGGCTTTGGAGTTATTTTGATAGAATTTCACTGATATTAATGTCACAATTTGATACTTATTGATAGAGAAAAGAAAAAAGAGGTAGCATATCTATTGCGATTTGAAGTTGAGGTGGCATTTAGAGATGATGTAGGATCTAAATCTAACCATGAATTCTTGGCTACTCAAATAAAAACTAAATATGGTAATGAAATTCTTAACCTTCTAATGGAAGCAAAAGAAACTAAGAGTCAAAGGAACTCAAAGAAGAATTGACATGTAGAGTCAATTCTATTGATGTAAGCAGTAATTAATCTTAATCAATAATTAAAGTTCAATAGATGTTTATATTTTATACTATCTTATGGATCATGATCTAAAATATGATGTGTTCTTCTTACATAATTTTTTGACATGTGTGAAACATCATCAACATGGTGAGGGTTGTAGCACCGTACAACCTTCATGTAAATAATCCTTAAACCTTTAACCATTGTTTTAACCTTTATATGCATTATTGACTCAACTTATGTTTGGGATGCTTCTAGTACCCCATTTAATATTTATCCATTGTAAATGTCTTTGCTAACAATGTATTCTTTAGCTCATGATGAAGTGTAGATGCCTCCTTCAGTTAACATTCTGCATTGGATGATTGCATTGTCTGCAACAAGGTGCTTGTAGACATCTTCCTCTGTACTATCTACAATTGCTAAAACCTTATTTTTCTATATTTTTTTATGTGCCTAATCATGAATTGATTATTTTTCTTGTGTGAATTTTATACACTATATGAACCTATTTTGTGCACTAATAGATACACCTACACCTAGTACAAGAATAGATCAGACCAGTACTAGTGAAGATCAACCATTTCCTAGATTAGCCCATGTTACTAGTACTGGTCCATTTGCGGGGACATTGTTAATGAACAAGAACAATATGGTTTCATTAAAAGTACCAAAGCTTCTAGGTGCTTTAAAATTGTTATTATTTACAGTGTAATTGTAGTTTACTTATACATAACTCATTTTGGACTAATAATCCCATGTTATTTTTGTAGGAAATGATGTTTTTTATGATCATCTTTTTGAAATGACATTGAAGCTATTTGGGCCCACCATACGTAAAAGGTATGTAGCTTCATAATATTGGTAAAATATTTTTGTTATCTTCCATTTATTGTACTATATTACACTTATGATATCTAACAACTTTGTTTTTTCAAAAAAGGTGGAATGATCAAGATGCTGACTTAAAAAATTAGCTCATTAAATATTTAGAGGACCTCTTTGGAATTAAAACTTTTGACACATGCATGATTTTTAAAAGAGTAGCCAAACATATGAAGACTGTGAGGGACCAATATAGAAGGGCTCTAAAGGATAACCGAAAGTATGAGCATCCTCCTATGATTCCACCGATGGAGTGGAATAAAATAATGGAAGATGCAAAAGAGAAAAGGCTAAAGGGTAGTGGAATTCAACCAGAAGACAGAAAAAGAAGGTATGTCATGATAGTATTAAGTAGAATGTAATCATGCACTAATTAGTGATCTTTGTAAATATATAATCTAACATGTTTCAAACTTTTCATAGACTACAAGACACATCAAAAGCCACACAAGTGAGATTAACAAAGGTTGGCCAACACAAACTTGGCTCTGGTGGCTATATGAAACTTCACTTTTGACTTGTAAGTAGCAAAATTGGAATTTCATATCTAGTTTTTATATATAAGGTTGCAAACAATTCTGTTTAATCAAATCATGCATGTAAAAGTGATGATATTAAACAAAAAATATAGGGCACAAAATTCAATGTAGATCCCATATATGAAGACAAGAGAATAGCCTTGAAGGAAGGCTATGTAGTCATGGCTGCACACCTATGCCAAGAATCCCAAAGCCATAATGAAGAATCTGCTGCACCAGATGAGACATAGGTAAATTGGTCAAATGAAAAGTAAATCAAATTGAATAGTTAATTTCAAACATAAATTGACTATTTCATGATAACAATGTGCATGACATTTCACTACATCCTTCAAATCCTACCACAGAACCTGGGTGTAACGAAGGCCATGATGTGCATCACAGTGTTGGAGGTATTAATTTGCTATTAGAAATAAATTATTTAATTATTTATAGAATTTAACATCTTTAATTTCAATTGGCCGTGTAACCTTTTTTTGAATATTTTAGAGCATGTTGAGCATGTTGAGGTGGTGGAAGATCAAAATTTTATTGTACATGATGATGTGGCATTGTTAGGTAAAGAAAAATGCATGTTATGTTCTACTAGTTAATGAAATACATGTCAGTAAAAAAAAGTATTTGAATTTAACCCATTTACTTGTTATTGCAGTAGACCCCCCTTTAGTGTAGCAACGTCATCCTCCTCGAGACATGAGGAAGCATCATAATTTTAGATCACAACCACAAGAGGAGGAAGATAATATTGATGCTCTTGTCAGCCTTTACCTAAATAAGAAATCTAAGAAAAACCCAAAAAAGAAATAATTTCTTAAATATGCTCTTTGATAAAACTTGTTTGATTAACTTTGTTGGATAATGAAAGAATGTTGTTTTAAGTAATTATCTATGATTGTTGTGTATTAATATTGAATTATATGTCATGTTAATGAATATTTTTATGTGTTAATGAATTCTTGATTAGTGTTGCATATTAATCAATGTTATATCATATTGATGAATGTTATGTGATTGTATTGATTGAATGTTATAGTTCATAAATGGATGAATGAAGTGTGTAATTAGATGTTAATGGGGAATTTAGATTGATTTTAGGGGGAGGGGGGGGGTGAGGCCAGATGAGCTTCCACCTTCACATGGTTGGCCTTGTTAAGTAGAGAATATTAAAGTATTCTTGAAACCAAGTGAAGCTCAAACTAACACACCTTCATTATTTAATCAATTTGATTCGTTCTAGGTATTTTCTCATAAGTGCATTTTGAATGTGTCATTGTTAGGCAACTATCAAATAAAAAACTAGAAGTGTCAATAGTCAACTTCTAATTGTCATTGTCTAGCATGATTTGGCTTCATTTTGTGTAAGTATTCTCGTATTGAATGCATCAACCTCTCTTGGCCTAATGTGGATTATTTTATTGGTTTGTGTTTTTGAGTAGGTGAAGTGTTAAATCAAATATCATTGGATCTATAAGTAGCATAATATTCTATAGCTAATAGCCTAATACACCCACGTGAATAAATTTACTTGCTGTCCCCTTAGGATTTACTTAAGCAAACAGTCCTTATGTGCTCAAAAAGTAGTTGTTTTAGTGCTGCAATTGTAGATGATTGTATGCATGAATTCAATGACAAGAACTGAACATTTAGGCTCTATGATTATGCTTGTCATCCTTATATGGTAGGAAAATGAATCCAAGAAGGAAGCTTTCAGGAAATATTTGGAGTCAAATAGTGTGCTTGATACCGTCACAAATGGTCTGTGGTAGTTCTTCTTATATGATGAATTTTTGAATCTAGAAAATTAATTTGTGAATTTGCATCTATTTGTGAGATAATATATTAATATTGGCAGTTCCTCTTATATGATGAAATGCTGATTTTAGAAAATTAGTTTGTGAATTTGCATCTATTATTTTTGGATGCTTGAATGTTATGTTTGCCTTGTGAGGATTCAAATTATTTTGATTGATATGATCTTCAAAATGGTGTAGTGGTCTTTTCATTTAATGTGATTTGTATTATCATATAATATCTCTACTCTTATAAACTACCTTGTTTCCATGTATGATTTATAGTTATTCGTTCCATTATTCCAAAGATGAATCTGGATGATATCTTTGAGCAAAAGAACAAGGTTGCTAAGGTTATTGAAGAACTTGAAAAGGTTGATATATTCATATCAGTTTCATTTATTTATTGATGTGTATTGTCAATTGATTACTGTAAAATATCTCTTAAATATCAAACAAGATGAAATTTGAATGCAGTATGATTCAATTGTTCATTTCTATGCTTACAGGCTATGTCAAACTATAGATATGAGATAGTTCAAACGCTTATTGTGGATATAGAGGCTGATGTGCATGTCAAGAAAGAAATGAATGAAATAAATGTAGGTGAGACTTTTACATCCAATACTAAATGTCCTTTTTACCATGATATTGTTGGAGATTGCTAGCATATACTTTTTCATTTTGTAAATGGGTTGATGGTATTCATTTATTTAAGAAAACCCAACTCATTATCCTCAACTTTGTTCAAATTTTTTATATATATCTGTTTAGATTTTTTACCCAAAATTTCTCTCAATTTCACCATCATTCATTTCATTGTTTTATATCAGTTGCAAGAATGAGGGTGGCAACACAAGAAAAAGAAGAGGTAGATAAAATTTTACAAATCAAGAGAGCAGAAGCTTTCCTTATTTTATTTTTCAGTATGCATCAACACTTCCTTTTATTTTATATATGTATATTTTATATATTTGTATATTGATAATGTTAAAAGTTGTATGTAATATACATTGGGAGATAATATATTGATATTGGCAGTTCTTCTCATATGATGAAATGCTGAATCTAAAAATTTAATTTGTGAATTTGCATCTATTTGTGAGGTAATATATATTAATATTGGCAATAATAGTGAAAAGGAAAGAGGACATGACAAATTGAAATAATAAGATACAAGTGGAGGGAATTTGAATAAAAAAATGTAAAATTCTAACACACCAGTTCAAATAAAACCATTAAAACATCCATAACCAAATCTAGTTTGCAAAAGCCAGCAAAACTGAAACTCACATTCTCAATGTTTTCTCTAATAGCATACTTGCAAGATCACTGACAAATCTCTGTAATATCAGCTCCACTGAATCCTTGGGTATAACAAGCCAGTGCCATTAGGTCCACATCCTTTGATATGGGTGATTTTCTCAAGCAAGACTTGAAAATTTTATAACGTGAGGACTCATCAGGTAAGGGAATATAAATCAACTGGTCAAGTTAGTGAGGTCTTAACAATGTAGGATCGATGATATCAGGTTTTTTTTGTATTACCAATAATGAAAATTATTTTATTGGCCATCATACCATCCATCTCCATCAATAACTGGTTAAGGACTCTATCTGGGGCACCGCCAGCATCCCCAACACTGTGTCCATGCTGCAAACATGCAAACTAGTTATGCATCACTAGTCATAGAGCCTATCTCAAATAGTTCAAACAAAATTCCTACTCAAATATATTCACCGTCCTCAACTTGAACTTCACTCATAAAAAATCAACACATCTGTGTAGCAATAGAATCAAGCTCATAAAAAAATAGGACACAAGGAGCTGATCCTCTAGCTTTATCAAAAATTTCCCTCACATTAGTCTTGCTCTCTCCAAACCACATTGTTAACAATTTAGGGCCCTTCACACTGATGAAATGTGCCTAACATTTGTTAGCAATGGCTTTAGCAGATGGATTGCTAGAGCCCAAAGTAGTCTGGAAGTGCTCATTACTAACGGCCATGGAGTTTAGAATCTCAACATCTATTGTCTCATCTTCTAAGTCTATAACATCCATATTTTCCCTAATGCACTGAATCACAACCTTAGTAGACAAAGCAACACGATTTGCTCCAACATATCCATGGGTATCCTTAGCAATCTTTTCAAGATCAACCTGTATCAAGAAAACTAAAGATAAATAGATACTCCATCAAGAAACATAAAGATTAATAAATGCTTTCAAAATCCAAGAACTTTTTAACATTAGATATAGAAGTAAAAAAAATAAGGCCCCAATATATGTACGTCATCAAAGAGCTTCATATTCTTTGTATTGATGTGAAGCACTTCCAACATGCCCACTTCATCTGGAACCCCAATATCAATCTACTTGTCGAACCTTACAAACCTTCTGAGAAATGGATCAATACTATTTGGTTGGTTAGTTGCTCCCATAAAAATAACATGGGCACATGATTTAAGTCCATCCATAAGCGTAAGAAGTTGAGAAACAATTCTCCTCTCAACTTCACCATGGGTTTTTTCCCTCTTGGGAGTGATAGAATCAATTTCATCAATAAATATAATGGATGGGGTATTCTTCTCAGTCTCCTTAAAAGCCTTCTAAAGATTGCTTTCACTTTCTCCAACCAACTTTGACATGATCTTAGGTCCATTGATATAGAAAAAGAAGGCACTAGTTTCATTTGCCACTGCCCTAGCAATTAAGGTTTTCCCAGAACTAGGAGGCCCATAGAGTAGAATACCCTTTGGGAGCTTCACACCAATAGATTTGAAGAGTTGTGGGCATCTAAGAGGAAGCTCTACCAATTCACAGATCACCATTTAGAGCCTATCTCTCAAATAGTTCAAACAAAATGAAAAAACCCACAGTTTCATGTAGAGCAAAGCAAATGGATTGCTAGAGCCCAAAGCAGTCTGGAAAAGAGAACGAGCAGGGACCTACTGGTAACAAGTAGTAGAATGAGTGTGGACACCTGAAGATAAATATCTAGACTAATCACTGATTAGGATGTCATTGGTGATTAGTTTGGATATTTATCTTCAATTTTTTTTAAAACTCCATGTTTCGTTGAAATTTTGACCCACTTTTGTCAAAAGTCTAGTCTAAAATTGACCATTCTATGTCGAAATGTGGCATTGCAGGTTTGGCATCTTGGTCAGAGCCACTAAATATTTCAACCAAATGTGGTCAAAATATGACCATCGTGAGTTTGGCATCCTGGTCGGAGTGACCAAATTTTTTGACCAATATTAATTTATATTGGTCGAAAGATCGACCAATACACCAACACTTGCCAATGTTATTTTCAGCCTAGATTGCCCTCATTGTTGACCAATAGTGGAGTCGATCATTCAATGGTTTCAACAATGGGTTGATATTTTGTCGCAAATAATAGTGACAAACTAGTTGGTCGACCATTCGACCAAGTTGGGTAGAAAATTTGACCGATAGTGCATTGAAAAAAGGTGCAAAATGTACAAGTGAGATCATAGGATTACACCAACCATCCTATCAAAAAGGATCTGAACATACAAGCTATATTCTTTTGAAACCATTCCCACAATCTCAGGGTAGACACTTGCCAATTAGGTTTGATCCCATGATAGTTAAAAAGGTATACATCTTTTGTTAGAGGCTGGATCACACCCGTCGTTGGATCAAATATGATTTGACTGACATATATATCTTTCTTTAGCTCTAGCTAGGCTCCACCATCTTCTATATGTCATTCAGTCATGATTTTGTAAAGGGTAAATACTTCACATCATTTGATCACAGGATTACACCCACAGTTAGATTAAAATAGATTTGTATTGCTTTAAAAAATGATGGAGCTTTAGACTTAGGAAAAATTTGATTCACTGGCCTCTCTAGGATTTACAACTTAAAAGACTTGGCCCCTTTCATGATGACTTAAGACACATGACTTAAACATTGACTAAGTGACTTAAAAAAGGTAATGAAGAGATAGATTGTATGAAGGGCTTTGGACTTATGAAAAAATATTTTGAAACCCGTAGCAAGATAGTAAACCCTATTTCCTCAACCTAAGGAAAGAAATGATAATTTTATTCAAATTTTTCACTATGACAGGAAAATTGACCAATAGAAAGGATGATTCAAAATGAGGAAGAATTACCCTTGACTATCCTTAACAAGAAAGTACAAGATTTGAGATGTGAACTCATGCAATTTAGAAGGGAGAAGGACCAATATATGAACAAATACTCTCTTGATTCTATATTTCCCTTTCCTTTTAATCATAATCTGTATATGCCACCATTTCCCTCTAAAGTGATAATTCCCAAGTATGATAAAAATGATGGCTATAGAGATCCTCAAGGCCTCGTATGAGAATTTTATGCTCTTAGCATAGAATCTATGCATGTACCAACATACCTTATGAGAATATTTCCTCATAGCCTTAGAGTTCATGCCATGAGTTTTTTTACTTCACTTACACTAGGAATTAAGACCTTTGATGAACTTATTCAATGATTCATACAACAATACTCCTACAACATTCAACACATAGTCACAATGCTCGATCTTTCCAAGACTAAGTAATGCACTAGATGGCCTTTTATCGCATTCCTTCAGAGATGGAGGATGTTTTCTAGATACCCATGATAGATTCCTGAGACTAAAAAGATTGACATATTCCTTAACACCTTGGTACCTGAGATAAATTATGTACTCCAAATACAAACCCACTCTACTTTTTACAAATTGGTGGAGGCTTCCATCCATGTGGAATATGTTCTTGTAAATAAAGGAGATATTACCCTATAGAAGGATCACAAATCCTCAAATAATAATCACAACACAGATAAGAACAAATATTGGAATAAAACCAAGGATGTGGTAAATGATGTAATTTTGGGTACTATTAGATAACTGAGAGGGGGAGTGAATCAGTTAAGTCCAGTTATCCTACAATCCCAAACACTCCCTAATATATAAAACAAATATTTTAAACAATATAATCAACTTGGTAATTTATCAACGGTGCCTTTCTCTTCATCTACCAAATAGTAGTAAATTAACTAGTGTATTTACCGATCAAGCCAGTTATATATAGTAATGTGTAAAGTAAAATAATAATTCAACACATCCATACACATAACAATTTGATTTTTAATGTGAAAACCCTGTTACTGGTATCCCAAAATAATTCACTCTTCTGAAGTGAGCTTGGTTAGGAGCCAATAGTGTTAAAGGTTACAAAACAAACTATAAGTTGTGACGTAGTTAGAGGATTTATCACTAATAATTCTCCCTTGACCAAACATTTACTATGGGGTCAATAAGAAAAAAATCAACATTCATTGAATGTCATATTGAAATATAAAGACTGTTAAGTCCCACTCAATTAAGAAATTTATATGTAGCAATGGTTAAACTATTATGGTAATGATCTGATTTAAATACAACTTGTTTTTGTCAATTTTTAGATCTATGCTAAGCTCAAAATACCTCTAGTCAATAATCTCAATTCAATCTCTTTGTTTCCTCCAACTCTATTCTACTTGGTAATTTCTTTCACTAACGCTTGGTGTTGTCTATAGAATTACTCAGTTTTGTCTTCAACCCGTTGACCAATTTCTCATGAATTCAATCTTTATACACAAATTATCCTACAATAGACTCAATAATAAATCTCTTGTCTCCTTTTACAGACATCATAAACCATTTTATTTCTATCCATATATTTTGCCTCTTAATCTTCACCATTGATTTTTATGCTTTAGCCTTCCTCAACAGTTGTGTAAATAACACATTTCATTCTCCTTCATCCAATCATCTTTGAATTTGGTTTTCCATTTGATCATCATAAAAAATATTATCTTTTACCTCATAATTATCAACAATTTTCCATCTCATCATCTTTAGTTGGTAGTCATTAGTTCCATTTATTTCTTTTACTTGGTCAATACCACAACACGATAACTTGATTAATACTATACTTGGCATACACTACACTTTCTTAATGTAGATTGAATTCTTCATTTATTGACAACATAAATTTGTTCATTCTTTGATCTTCAATCCATAATAGAATCATGTAAGACAATCAAATCACTAGCATAATGTCATAGACTCGTCAATAAGTAGTCCAATGAATACCATATCCATATCTTTCTCATCCATCTCATCTTCATGTAGAAATCTCATTCCTTCACCATTATTTACTTCTTAAGATGTTTGTAACCTTCATGATAAGTATATTCAAAACTAGTTAACATCAATAATAATACATTAACTAATTTAATGTCTCACATATACCTTAGTAGCTCACTGATCATTAATCACTATCTTTCAATCTCTCCTTTAAGATATTCAATCACTTGTAGTCTATCAATCTCTCCCTTTGGAATTGATGGCAACACAATATGAAATATGCCATAGAATACCAAATATTTGGTCTAGAACTCTTTATGCAAGTGTTGTAACTTGATAATCTCTGCCTAGCTTATACATTTAATATGTTTAATCACTAAAAAACATCAATACTCTCACTTTCAGTAATCTCTTTGTTATTCTCTCCCCTTTGCTTCATGCAATCATCTCTCCATGTAGATAAAAATTTCATGTAATCTCTCTCCCTTTGACAACAATGCCAAAAAGAAAATAAAGATCTCTACAATACCCAAATCAATATATATGTTATTTGGTTCAGATCAAGTACCTTGCATGTACTGATATTCAGTTTCAATTTTTCTTTCATCTTTTAGTTTTCACAATCTCGGGAATCACAAAGTGTGAACATTATGAATCAACATCCTTAGATATTCTGATAAAATATAGGTTGATGCAAACTCCTAATCACCTTAGTGACTTCTAGATAGGGGGTGAACCCCTAGTCTACTCCTCAAGTATTCAAATGTGTCCTTTGGTAAGGGTTTAGTAAATATGTCAGCAAGTTGCTCTTGTGATTTCACATACTCCAATTTCACTTTCTTTTCTTGTACTTATTCCCTCAAGTAGTGATACTTAATAGAAATATGCTTTGTCTTTGCATAGATCATAGGATTCTTAAAAATATTAATTGCACTTGTATTATCACAATAGATTATCACTAGGTTAGTGATCTCCTCATTCATAAATTCCAATAATTATTTTATCCATGCAATGTTTGAACAATTAGCAATAGTAACAACACATTTTTCTTCTGTAGTGGACTGAGAGATGCATCCTTGTTTCTTACTTATCTAAGTAACCAATCTTTCTCCCAAAAAGAATGTTCCACCAGTAGTTCTCTTTCTTTCATCAATAGTTCTAGCCTAATCCGCATTTGTATAGAATTTCAATTCAAAATTTCCTTCTTTCTTGTACTATAAACCACATTTTTCATTGTTTTTAAGTATCTCAAAATTATTTTCACATCAGTTATGTGTGATTATTTAGGATTAGAAAAAAATCTTTCTACTATTCAAACGACATGTATAATATTTGGTCCACTATGCACAACATACATCAATTTACCAATCATTGATCTATATAAGGTCTGATTTACCTTGGTTGACTTGTCATCTTTTGTCAATTTGCATCTAGTGACTATAGATGTACCAAATGGTTTTGAGTCCTCCATACCTAATCTTCAATACTTCTTTGGTGTACTTTGTTTATGTGATGTACATGCTTCATTCTATTGTAATATTTGCAAGCCAAGGAAAAATTTAATCTCACCAAGCATTAACATTTCAAATTCTTTCCTCATTTCACCAGAAAATGATTTGCATAAGTTATTATATCCCCTAATTATGATATCATCAACAAAAATTTTAGCAATAATAATCTTGTCATCAGTTTCACATTTCAAATACAAATTGATGTTGTCACTTGTTCTAACAAATCCAATACTGATTAGATAGGAATGTTGTCTTTCATACCATGCTCTTGATACTTGTTTCAATCCATATAATCCTTTGTGCAACTTACATACCATATTTCTCTAATTAGGATCAACACAACCTTTAGGTTGTTCAATGTAGACCTCTTCTTCAAGTATCCCATTTAGAAATGCAATTTTAACATCCATCTAATAAACTTCCTTTGTAAGAAGCGTAAGAAAGTAATATTCTAACTCCTTCAAGTCTAGCAACTAGTGCAAAAGTCTCACCATTATCAATCCCTCCTTGTGCATAACATTTTCATACTAGTCTTTCTTTATTAGTGACATCTCCATTCTAATTCAAATTTCTTTCTGAATATCCATTTGGTTCCAATCACATTCTTATCTTTCAATCTCGGTACCAATGTCCATGTCTAGTTTTTTTGTATTTTATTAATCTCTTCATTCATTTTCTTGATCCACTCATCATTTTCCAAATCATCTCTAACAATTTTTGGCTCAAATTTACAAACTAAGCATGTTTTGCATTTCAACTTACTTCATGTCATCGTGCTTGCTTTCTTATCTCCAATTATCTGATTTTGTGGATGATGTCTTCTTACATATTTATCCAGTATAGGTTCAGTTCTCTATTATTCAATGTGTTCTCCACTCAATGCATGATCATGATCTTCATCAGTAACAATTTGTTGATTCTCAGTTTCTATAGACTGATGCTCGGTAGCATTACCTTGTTGATCAGTATTGCAAAGTTGTTGCTTGGGTAAAGTGTCTGGTTCCTCAATGTAAAAAAGTATACTATAGTCTTCCAGTTCCTTTTTACTTTCTTCATCATTCTTCTCATCAAATTTATCAACTCTTACATTTTCACTGTTAATCATCTTTTTAGTAGCCATATTTAAACATTTATAAGATTTTATTTTGGTAGAATATCTTAGAAATATTCCTTCATCACCTTTTGAATCAAATTTATAATTTCTATCATCTTTAAGAATGTAACATCTACTTCCAAATATTTTGAAATAACTCACATTAGGTGTGTAACCATACCATAATTCATAAGGTGTCTTTTTTTATTCTTTCTTTAGTTGAACTCAGTTCAATGTGTAAACAACAGTACTAAAAGCTTCTCTCCAGTACATTTGTGCAACATCTTTTTCAACCATCAGTATTCTAGCACAATCCACAATTAACCTATTTCTCCTTTCAACAATCCCATTCTACTGGGATGTTCTCAGTGTAGAAACCTATCTCTTAATTCCATGCTCATTATAAGAATTAGTGAACTCATCATAAATAAATTCACCACCTCTATCTGATCTCAAAATTTTTAGTTCTTTACCAGTTTCTTTTTCCACTTTATCTTTATACCACTTAAACATTTTGAAAGCTTCATTTTTCTTTCAAGAACATGACACTCATCATTATAGAGAAGTCATCAACAAAAAAGATAAAATATGTATCTCCATAATAGCTCTTAGTTCTTATAGGACCACACAAGTCAGTATGAACTAACTTCAAAATATCATTAGATGAAAAATGTTCTCTCTTAAAACTAGATTTTGACATTTTATCAAAATTCACATGACATGACCTCTTGTTCCATAATCATACATTATCATTTTTAGCTAACAAACAAGAAGTCTCAACATTGTCAAGATAGAATAGATTACCTTTAGATTGTTCACCACTACTGACCAACTTTCCTATCTCATCATAGATTTTCACCTTTCTTTTCTCAAATGCAACTTGGTGACCTATATTATTCAGCTGTGCTACACTCAATAGATTATAATTAAGTCCTTTCACCCAATATGCATTCTCACATCTAATCTTATTATTCAACAATACAAACCCTTTTCCTTTCACTAGACAAGGTGTATCATTTCCCATTTTCATAGATCCACCATTATAATGTTCAAGCTATTCAAATTTCTCTTCATCACCAGTCATATGATGTGTACAACCACTATCAATAATCCAAGTATCATTCTTGATAACTTTATAAATAAGTGTTTTTCTACATACCTTTCTTCTTATTTTGAATCTTCTTTTAAAGCCACAAATACTACCTCTATATCTTCATCAGTGCCGGTGTCAGTGTTGGTGTCGATGTCATCATCATCATCATCCTCAACTAGATAACATGCATTTTTTCCTTTATCTTTGTAGTCTTGGTTGTCTCTCTTGCTATACTGTCAGTTTCCTCTATGTTCTTGATTATCTCTTCTATCATACTTCCTTTCATTAGATATTTCATTAGTTTTCTCATCTTCTTTCCTATCAAGACATCTAGCAGAAATATGATTGATCTCTTTACATCTAGAGCATATCAAAGGCATTTTACCTCTACACCTTCCTTTACCTTTTTGCAATCCTCTAGCCATTAATGCTTCAAGTTCATCAAGTTCATCCTCTTCACTTTCACTATCATTTTCATTTCTTATCTTATGTTTGCTACTTGATTTACCAATTTTTAGAGATGACATAAATGTAGATTCAATAGTAGGAACAATATTGTTGTCATAATTGTTAAGCTGAAATGCAATCAATCTACTGATTCGACTATCAAGTGTAATATGATTACTAGGAGCTGATCTCATTTCATGAATTGCAGAAACTCTAATAGCATAGGCATGTAATAAGGTTCTAAGAATTTTACTTACCACAACATCTTCATCAAAAATTACATCTACTCCTTGGAGAACATTCACAACCTCCTTGACTTAGTTAGTCTACTGAGATATGTTATCACCTTCTTATTTTCATATCATCAAATTTTCCTCTAAGACTTTTAGCTTTAGCCCTTAACACATTCACATCTCCTCCATGAGCTAGTGCAAGTTTGTCCCAAATTTATTTAGCGGTTGTACATGTCTTAACATCTTCAAATTTGGCATTTGATAAGGAAGAAGAAAAAAATATCATCATAGCATTGTGTTCTTGTCTTTCTCTCATCTAATAAATAGTCAAAGGTCCAGAGGGTAAGAAAAACTCTTTTTCCAAGTAGAATGTAGCAGATTCACCAATCCATGATAGATATAATTCCATTCTACTTTGCAATTTTGAGAAGTTGTCTTTGTTTAGCTTTGGCAACTCTCTCTTAGACATCTTGTGGTCTTTTTCTTAAGTCCTTCAAAATTTTCCTTCAAGCACTCTATGCTTTGATACCAATTGTTACATAATCGATACGGGTGAATTAGTTAAGTCCAATTATCCTATAGTCCCAAACACTACTTGATGTATAAACAAATCTTTCAAATATTATAATCAACTTGGTAAGTTATCAATTGTGCCTTTCTCTTCATCTACCTAATAACAATAAACTAACTAGTGTATTTACCGATCAATCTAGTTATAGAAATGTGTAAAGTAAAATAACAATTCAACACATCCAAACACATATAACACTTTGATTTTTAATGTGGAAACCCTGTTAGGGGAAAAAACATCTAGGACTGGTAACCCAAAATAATTCACTCTTCTGAAGTGACCACGATTATGATCTAACCCTATTAAAGGTTACAAAACACACTGTAAGGTGTGATGTGGTTAGAGGATTTATCACTAATAGTTCTCCCTTGACCAAACATTCACTATGGGGTCAAAAAGAAAATATTCAACATTCATTGAATGTCATATTGAAATATAAAGACTCTTAAGTCCCACTCAGTTAAGAGATTTATCTATAGTAGTTGTTAAACTCTTATAGTAATGATCTGATTCAAATACAACTTCTTTTTGTATATTTTCAAATCTATGCTAAGCTCAAAATACCTTTGGTCAATAATATCAATTCAATCTCTTTGTTTCCTCTAACTCTATTCTACTCGATAATTGCTTTCTCTGATGCTTGATTTTGTCTGCAATATTTCTAGGTTTTATCTTCAACCTATTTGACTAGTTTCGCATAAATTTAATCTTTATACATGAATTATCCTATAACAGACTCAATAAAGAATCTCTTGTTTCCTTTTATAGACATTGTTACTACTGTTTGAAATTTTAGGCTTTTAAATATTGAAAAAATCTTGAAAATCATTATTTTCTATATTCCCTAGGTATTCCCATTCAAAAAGCCCTAAGTTTTTTACCATTATTCTAATTCTGTGTTACCTTTTTTCATCACTTAAGTTCAATTTTCTGCATGTGTTTATTAAAAGGGTTATAAGTTATCCACTATAGGTCCATGGGTCATAAAAAATCAAATGATTCCATTCGTGTATGTCTTTTACTTTAGAGTGCACCCTATTTTATCCTGGTCATTAGATCCTTTTAGATCTCATAGTGGTCATTATTTTTCAAACCCCAAGATGCAAGTTTTATATCTTTATGGGATCACAATAGCTCACCACCTATCCTTACTTATCATTGGGTCCACATAACAATGAAGCCTTTGTTGAGACCACATGGTTAAGTATTTTCTAACATTTAATGTCAGGCGGACTTGGTTTATCAATAGTTTAAAGGTTTAGTTAAGGCCAAAGAAGGATAAAAAATAGATGTAATGCGTTAAAGGAAAAATGCTCAACTATTACTCATCAAGGGATCGCAACAGTCATCTGATCAAAAGAACGAACAAGAGATAGTTTTGGTGGGGCCAAAAGGTTTCATTTAATATGAACCACAGGATGTGTTTTGATCTAGTGATGGGTGTAATGCATTGATCGAGACTTGTAAGATATTTATGCATCGTAGGATCATGCATTGTTGATGCGTATCTCAGATGAAATCACATGTTAGTGGAGCCACACTTTTTAAAGGAGATAAATGACTGAAAAGTCTAAGGGAGGATCGAGTGTAGGCATTAAGCCTTAAAAGGAAGATGATCAATGGTTAGTCTTCATGGGATCGCGATGTACCAACACATGTCATACTCAATGGTATTCTAAAGTGACATGGATTGAACACATGATTTAAAATGAAATATTTTCATTGATTGGTTGGTTCATGTAAGGTAAAAAGTAAGTCTTAGCTAGTCAACTTTGTCATTGTCATCTAATATGAAAGGAAAGGAAGGATTAATGGCCCAGTTTTAAAAATTTGAAATTCAAGTTGTAATATATTATGTGAATGTTGTAGGCACCAATTTTCAACACTAATGGCTTAATGGTGTTTCATGTGAATTAAGTGCAGAACACTGGTATGATTACAAAGTAGTAATAATCTTTTCAAACAACATATTGTCTCTGGAGCTCTTAGGCAAAAACTATTTTTTCTTTGTGTTTTAGTCTGCAAATATTTTTGAAAGGTGGTAGGTGCTTTTGCTATGATATTTGAACTATTTTTATTTACAATTCTGGTGCTAGTGAATTATAATTTGTGAAGGGTTAGAGTACTAGTTCTATTATCATTTCACGTAGAGTTGTTCATTCAAACCCTAGTTGTTAAAGATGGTACCACACAAAGAGTTTAAGGGAGAAATTGATTATTAGAAGAGGGTTGTCTGTGATGATTTACTTTAGTTGTTGTCTCCTTCCCAAAATGATGCCTCAAAGAGGGAGTAGATGATTCCAAAAAACCCTAGAAGTCAGGTAGGGGAAGGATTTTACGATAGGGGTATGTGGACAAGGGACCCTAAGGTTGAATACACTAGGTTGACCCTATTTAAGACTGCATATTAACAGAGAAATGCATGTGCACCTCATAGTAACATATGGAAATTTGATGTTGGAAAATTGGTTGTGCCAAGTATGTTTATGGATACAAATATCCTCTTGCATGTAACAAAATTCTATGAGCTAGTGGCAAGGGTGGTAAGGGACGCAGATGGAAATATTTTGATTAGCATAACAAGAGATGAAATAAGAGAGGTGTTCTCATTGAATGATCCTTCCATGGGTCTAGAAGAGATTAATTTTGATAATTTAAAGAATTTTTATGAAGCCCAAAGAGATTACTTTAGGTCAAGCCCTTTGAGGGAGTTTTTTGACAAGATTGGTACTTTTTCTATGGTTACTTGAAGTACTCTAGAGCCAGTTTAGTTAGATCTCTTTATTTTAAGAGAATAGGGCATGTATAGGTCACTGGCTTACATATTTGGTGAGGATTAAGCAACACACATGCTAATTCATTTTATGTTCATGATGGTTCATATTTTACACCCCCACTTGGGAGTTATTTTTCACTTTGCCCCTTTTGTTCCTGAGTTGATTTACCAAGGTTTGTTGGGAATTCAAAATTTTAAGGTTGACAGCCCATTTGGGTGGTACTCTATGCTGATGCATATGTTTCTGTACAAGTGTGTGAATTTCTTCAGTCAGACTATGGAGATTGTGCAAGAAAGAAATTGTGAGTCACTATTGTTAGAAAGTAAAGTCTAGCAAGATAACTAAGAGGGGGGTTGAAATAGTTATTAGATAGATACAACTTTTATCACGTCTAAGAGATTTTAACCATGTAAGAAATGTGATTAATAACCATAAAAAGATATACATACACAACAACACAATAACACAAGATATGTTGACTAGGGAACCTCTCGATCAAAGAGTAAACCCCAGTGGGAATGATGCCCACAAAAGATTCACTAATATGAAAGTTCCTTGTGAGAGGATGGACTCTGTTAGGAGTCATATGAAATACATTGATTACATATTAGTCCCTATTAGGAGACTTTGAATCCTTGCTAAAAGATTCTAACCCTGTTAGGAGTTATGGAAGACAGAAGGACCCATTGTCCAAACAAATTCTAGGGAAAGATCACTAAACACATTGCCTGATTGATCTTTTTATTACTCAAAAGAATAATACCAAAAGATTACTTATCTCAACAACTTATCACTTCTCCTTTGACTGTGCCAAATTGCACCAATTGCTTCATCAAATCTCAATACCAGATCTCTATACTTCACATATCCTCTTATAATAAGTATTGCACAATTCCACAATTCATTTTCACATACACTCTATTTTTTTCTTTAAAATAAGGAAACAATTCCTTCCTATATACCACACTCAAATAATTACAAATGAGTCAGCATACAAATTACAAAATAAAATCTTTCACATGTTACACAAAAATTCTATAATTACATAAAATGGTCAGCTTCCAATTAAGATAACTCTTCACTTGTGCAACCTCTGACCTTTATGTCATGTCCACATCACAATAATCATGTCTACATCATTTTTACAACTTTGCATGCTCAAATTCTATCCCAATTAGGAGATAACATTCGATTCCTACAAATCGCTACTTGGGAACACTGCCTGAATACTACTTCCACTGAATTACACATAATTGTCATGAATAGATGAATTTTCATATGTGCTCTTAACCATGATATTATGAAAATCATTAATTAAGTCCTCAACTCCTCATATCTTGATCTTCAATATCCCACGTGTGCTAATATAAATATTGTCTGCTTCTCTGCTAATCTTCAATAGATCACTATGTTGACATCAATGACAATCACAGTCATGAATGTAACAACTACTACATAATGACTAAGAATACTCCCCCATAGGATATATTCATTATTCATTCCTAACAATATCCCCCATTGGCATTGATGGAAACATAGATGAAAAAACATCCAAATTCCATGAATACCAACACTACAACACCGTTGGTCTGAGATGTCTTCAAGTCCTCTTCATCAATCAAATCTTGCTTCATTTTCCTATTCAATTCTTTTAGTTTTCCATTTTATATGTCTTGTATCCTTCTCCCTCAAATTCTCTTTAACTAGATGATTTTTCATGTATCCTTTCCTCCATTGACATTAATGACAAATTCTACATCACTATGTCAACAACAACTTCAATGTCAAAAGACACTTTTCAGAAAATACATTCACTAGAGTCCTCATGACTCAACTCAAAAACACATACTCCACCATAGAGGAAGTACCAACATCCAATCTAGAAGAAAGATAAGGCTCATATACCACTAGATTGATGCAACAATCTACATCACTTCTCAAAAGTAGGCTGGAGCATAACCCCATGCATACCTTTGAGATACTCAAATATATCCTTAGGCAAAGGCTTTGTAAATATATCTATAATCTTCTCTTTTGTGCTTATATACTCCAGTCTAACTTATTTCTTTGCAACTTTCTCTCTCACTACATGATACTTTATTTCTATATGCTTTGTCTTAGAATGTAGTACAAGATTCTTAGACATACTAATTGTATTGGTGTTATCACAATTTATAACGACAGGCTCATCAAATTTTATTCTAATATCCTTCAATATTTGTTTCATCCAAATTATCTGATTACAATTGTTTGCTACTGCCACATATTCTTCTTTTGTTGTGCTCTGTGAAACACAGTTATGCTTCTTGCTTAGCCAATAAACCAATCTTCCTCCAAGGAAAAATGATCCACCACTAGTACTCATTTTGTCATCAACACTACCTCCCCAATCTACATCTGTATATGCACAAAGGGTAAATTCATTAGATTTCTCATACCACAATCCATATTCAATGGTGCCTCTTAAGAACCTCAGTATCTTTTTTACTTCTACATAATGTGATTCTCTAGGATCAACTTGAAATCTTTCAACAATTCCAACCGCATGTGATATGTCTGGTCTTTTATGAGTTAAATATTTCAATCCTCCAATCATAGATCTATACTTTTTCTGTTCAACTGTAGGAGTCTCATCTATGCTAAATAACTTGTGTCTAGTTACCATTAGTGTTCTGACTAGATTATAGTTCTCCATTCCAAATTTCTTCAACAAGTCATTCAAGTACTTTGTTTGACTTAAGAAGATACCATCACTCTTCTATGTTATCTACAATCCTAAAAAATATTTCATCTCGCCAATCATACTCATTCCAAATTTAGTCTTCATTTCATCTACAAATTTATCACTGGCTTCATCTTCTCCTCCAAAGATAATATCATCAACAAAAATAACTACAACCAACAAACCATTTTCAATTTCTTTTGTGTACAAGTTGTTGTCTTCTATGCCTTTAGTAAATCCTAATTTTATCATATACTTATCCAGTCTTGCATACCAAGTTCTAGGTGCTTGTTTAAGTCCATATAAAGCTTTCTTCAGTTTAAATACCATGTCTCCTTCACGCGTTAAGGGAAAACCTAGATGCTCAATGTAAACTTCTTCTTCTAACTCTCCATTGAGAAATGTTGATTTCACATCCATCTGATACACTTTAAATTTCTTATAAGTTGCATAAGCCAAAAACATTCTCACTACTTCAATTCTTGATACAGGTGCAAAAGTTTCTTCATAGTCAATTCCTTCTTGTTGTGAGTATCCTTTACATACCAGTCTTGCTTTATTCCTTACAACTTATCCTTGTTCATTCATCTTGTTCTTGAATATCCATTTAGTTCCTATGATATTCTTATCTTTAGGTCTAGGGACCAACTCTCAAGTCTTCTTCTTTTCAATTTGATCTAGTTCTTCCTTCATAGCTTTAATCCAATTTTCATCTTCACAGGCTTCACTAGTAGATTTAGGTTCAATTTGAGAAATTAAACATAATTCTTCTTGTACCTTATTCCATGTCAAAACTCCTCTGTCCATGCTTCCAATAATATGCTCAATAGGGTGATTTCTTGATAGATTCTTGTTATGTGTCACTCTCTCAATTCTTGCTTCAGGTGTAGGTTCTTCTATGATTTCTTGAATGTAGCTTTCATTCTACAATTCACTGTTAGTTTCATAGAATAATTCAACATTCTCTAGATTAGTTCTAGCATGAGTTCCTTCATCTGATTCATAATCAAGCATTCTTTCTTGAATTTTGAACTTTTCATCAACTTTAACATTTGCGCTCTCAACCATAGTTTTAGTTCTCTTATTATAACACATATAAGCTTTTCTCTTCAATGAATAACCAAGAAATAAACCTTCATCACTTCTAGGATCAAACTTTCCAATGTCATCATCTCTCTTAATACAACATTTACTTCCAAAAATTTTGAA
Organism: Chamaecyparis obtusa; assembly: GCA_027943335.1. Classification (NCBI taxonomy): domain Eukaryota; kingdom Viridiplantae; phylum Streptophyta; class Pinopsida; order Cupressales; family Cupressaceae; genus Chamaecyparis; species Chamaecyparis obtusa. Next base: position 76,495 of record BSBK01012151.1, on the reverse strand, counting down.
ATACTTAACTGATGGTGCATGTCCAAACCATAGTTCATAAGGTGTCTTGTCTGTATCTGCTCTAATCTATACTCTGTTCATTGTATATACTATTGTGTTTATAGCTTCTCTCCAGAATATCTTTTCCAAATCATTTTCAAATAACATGGCTCCTACTTCTTTAGTTACAGACCTGTTTCTTCTTTCTGCAATACCATTTTGTTCAGGTGTTCTAGGGGCAAAAAACTATCTCTTAATACCATTCACTTCACAAAAAGTGTTAAATTCTTTTGAAGTAAATTCTCCACCTCTATCTGATCTCAAACATTTAATCTTCATTCTAGATTCATTCTCAATTTTTTTCTTCATTACTCTAAACTAATCAAATGCTTAAGACTTTTCTTTAAGAAATGCAATCCACGTCATTCTTGTAAATCATCAACAAGAATCATAAAATACCTTTCTCCATAGAATCCTCCAGTCCTTGTGGGACCACTCAAATTTGTATGAATAATTTCCAACTTCTTTGTTGTTGTAAAATTCTTGCTGGAAAATAAGCTTCTCTTCTACTTAGCCATCACACATTCCTTGCAAATCATGTTAGTAGGTTTCATAATCTTAGAAAAATCTCTTACTACAAGTGTAGTACTTACTTTCACAATATTATCAAAGTTTATATGACAAAATATTTTTTTCCATAACCAACTATCATCAATCTTAGTAATCAAGCATGTCATCTCAATAGGATTCAACTAAAATACATTACCTCTGGTTCTTGATCCAGTACCAATCAAATTAGAATCCTTGTCTTTGATTACACAAGTTTTCTTAGTAAACCAAACTTGATATCCCTTATCAACTAGCTATTCAACACTCAAAAGATTATGTTTCAATCCATCCACAAAGTAAACATCATCAATATTAGTGTTTTCATCAAGAGTAATAGATCTTGCCCCTTTTATCAAACAAGGTGCATTGTTTCCAACTCTAACAATTCCTCCATCATAATTGTTAAACTTTATGAATTTCTTCATGTATCCAGTCATATGATGTGAGAAACCATTGTCTATAATCCAATTAGATTTATTTTCTACTTGAGAAACTAAATCTTTTTCTTCCTTAACTTCTATTTTTGGATTTTCCTCTTTTATTACTAAAAATCCTATATCATCATTCTCATTATCACTTTCACTTAGAGATTTCTTCATAATAGCTTCAAATTCTCCATCATTATCATAATAACATTCTTTAGATCTTCTAGGTTTAAACTTTTATCTATACTTCTTTACTCTCTTAGAATATTTAGATGCAAAATGACCATATTCTTGACAAGTCCAACATTTAAAAAATTTCTTACCGTCTGGTTCTCTTTTTACAAGCAAGCCAATTCCTTCTTCAATCTTCCTAACTTCTTCATTCTAGTATCTTCTACTACTAGCATAATCTCCACTCACACTGATGCTTCATGAAAAAGTAGGGTGAATACTAAGTGTGTTGAATGTTGTCTCCATTCTACGTAGATCTCTTGATTGTCTCAAGTTCATCTCTGTTGCTTCTAATCTTCCAAGAAGATTTTCTCTAGTAAAATTATTAGTACAAGGTATAACTTTCTCAATCATCTGCATTGTCTTCTTAAATGCAGGAGTCAATGGCCTCAGAATTTTCCATATCACTTCATTCTCTATCTTTATTCCTTCACAAGATTTTATACATGCAACAATTTCTAAAATTCTACCAATATAGCTTTTAACAAATTCATCTTCCATCATTCTTATATCTTCAAATGCACATATCCAATTATGTCATCTGATTTTCTTTGCATGTTCATCACCTTAAAAAGTAGATTGTAAAGATAACCAAATTTCGTGAGATGTTTTTAGATATTTTACTTGACTGTACTAATTTTCTGAAAGGGCTGACAAAAGTGCTTCTCTGAAAAGTATGTTACACATGAATAGATCTCTCTCCTCATTAGTGCATTCTTCAATTTTGTCTTCATCAATGATAGTCTTCTTGTTCTTTGTGATTAACCAATATCCCAGTCCTAAACAAAGTAAATGTGTCTTCATCTTTTCTTTCTAGCTGTCAAAATTCACTCCATCAAACTTAGGGCTTTCTTTCCTAAAATGACTCGCCATGGATCTCCTCAAGTTGTTAAACTTTTCCTTCAAGGACCTACTACTTTGATACCAATTTTTAGAAAGTAAAGTCCACCAAGATAACTGAGAGGGGGGGGATGAATCAGTTATTAGATGAATAAAACTTTTATCACCTTTAATAGATTTTAACCATGTAAGTAATGTGATTAACAACCATAGAAAGATATACATACACAACAACACAATAACATAAGATATGTTGAATAGGGAACCTCTTGACCAAAGAGTAAACCCCAATGAGAATGATGCCCACAAAAGATGCACTAATATGTGTTGGCATACTTCAAATCCCCCAATTTTAAACTTTCAAAGTTGAAGTCTTTCATTAGATTCCCCCTAATGTGTTTAAGATGTTTCTCCTAACAATGTTTCTATGAAGGATGAAGATCAAAATTCTAATGCAAATGTGAGAGTTCATATGTCCCAATTCATATTTATTGTTTCAAAATCAAAATTTCCTAAAGTGCACTCAAATTTGGGATTTCTGCCAAAAATAAGAAAAGCATAGCGGAAAACTCATTTTTCGCAATGGAGAAGTGAGATGGTAATTTTCCGCTGGGAGAAGCACTTTTCCAATTTTTCACAATGGAGAAGTGAGATGGTCATTTTCCATTGGGAAAAGCTCTTTTCCAATTTTACATAATGGAGAAATGAGATGGTAAGAAAAGCGTAGCGAAAAATCCATTTTTTGCTATGCTCTTCGCAGTTTAGATTTATGAAAAACTCAATCTCAGTGTGGGGGCTCTATCTTCCAAACTAACCATTGGATCTTGCTAAGATTCAAGTATATTTGTGTTAGACTAATTGCAGCCATCCTCACTAGAGCAATTGAACAGTTTGTATCTGCTTCAAAAGTTATTCATCTCTAAGTAAGAGCCTATCCGGAATAGTAAGAATGTCAGATTGAATTATGTGTCTAAAGAAAGATAGTTAAAAGATGCAAAAATTCATTAGTATCATTGGAGTACATGGAGATTTAGATAATTTGACACATATTCATGGGGGTAATGAAACTCGTCAAATAATTATGCCCATTCATTGAAAATTATCACGAGTTATGAAAACTGAAAAGTCACTAGGGGAAGTTGAACAGTTGCTAGAGAATGTTATTTATTGTAAACTCTTTTCTTTTAAAAGGGTTCTTCTTTTCTGCAAGAGTAGGAATTGCTGGAGTAGAAGGGAGGGTATTTATTTTTATTCATTTCATTTTCTTTTGTATTTGGAGGTGTTGAGAGTTCTAATTTTTGTAATAGATTAGGCAGAAGTTGTGAGAAAATAAACTTGGAACATTCTGATTTGTTGTGTTCAAGACAAAGAGAGGTTTTATTCTGAATCAGAGGATTGGTTATTACTCTTATGATTATAATAACTTAGAGTATTTTTGTATTCAATTTTGGGCATTACCTTACATCTTGTGTTAAGTAATGGATGGGCTGTAGATCAGAGTATTTGCAGGCATTCCTATTAGGGAAATTGGAATTATTTAACCTTCTTTTTCATTTCATTTCAATTGCATTGCATTTACAACATTCTTTGCATTACTAGTATCAAGAAGTCATAAGATGTGTGGGTTCTTGGGATTGGTTAGGTTAAGGAACTAAATTTACTACCTGAGTTAGTTCTATCTAGGGCTGGCTTGGTTTTCCTCTTTCATTCTCAGGTTAAGAATGTATCCAATTAGTTTAGGAATAAAACAAAATTCATTGCATATCTTTCACATGAGGGAGCTGTACCTATCAAAATTCAGAGGAAAGTTAGTTGAATAGATAAAAAACTTTCCAACTATTCGTATTCATATTGTTTCTTAAGAGATTTTGGGAAAATAAATAGTTAAATCTAAAAAGAAAAATTTGTTTACCAACAAATTTTTTGTGACTCTGCAGTGGAATTGGAAAAGAAGATTATTTTTGAAGATTGTTTCCTTAGATTTATTATGATCTCTACTTGCAGGAGATTGGCGATGATGGTTTAAAATGACCATGCCTATCAAAGTTGTGAAAAAAAGAATGCCAAATCCTTCTTTTATTGAACTTCATCAAATGCATGATCTAGTATTACATGATTTGTTTGATGCTTTTAGAGAAAGTATTACTTATGGGAGAAAAAAGAACTTGAGTATCAAAGAAGATCATGTGCCAATTCTTTTATGGAGAAGTGTTTGTGCCAGGTATCGCAAATTGAAAGAGCTAGAGGTGAAGACAAAGTTATTGTAGTATTGTGAGAAAATGGTGTTGCAGCTGAATGAAGAATTAAAGGTTGATGATGATGAAGTTTTAGAAGATCCACCTAATTTTGTTTCTTATAATTTTTTAGTCTTCAATGAACAAGAGGTTCAGCCAAGAAGACAAACCAGAAAGATACCTACAGCCAAAGAGATAAATGTTGAAAGTGATCTAAATCTACAATTCCTTTGGACTTCCTTTAAACAAAGTATTAATGAAGCTAAAAAGGAGGGATTAAATCCCTCCAAAGACCATCAATCTTCCCTGCTAATAAAGTGTGTGTGATCCAAAGATATTTAAATGTCCAAGACTAGAGGAAAAATAAATATGTTTTAGCAAAGGTGCCTAAAGAAAATTAGTAAGTGAAGAACCTATATTGGAAAATTGCTTGGTTCTTGGAGAGCAGGAAGTATTTCAGTTTCAAGAAGGACAAATTCCATTAAACAAGGAGATTCTTGATAATGGCAAGGAAATAGTAAGCAAAGTAGAAAAAGAAGATTTACCTATGCTTTCTTTTTCTCCTGATATTGAAAGTTTTGTATTTGATAAAAATGGTGATGATTCTATACATGAAGTTTCTTTTGGAAATCATCCTTTGGTCTGCATGCAAATGGAATATGAAGATTTTAAGTTTAAAGAAGTTACTTGCAAATATGACTTTCCATCCACACAAGTTGATGAAGATCCTATATTAGAATCTTTTTATTTTGAAGATAATGCAACATTGGGTCTTCTTCATGAACTATGTATTAATGAAAGGGTTGAATCATGTTTTGGTAATCATTCTATTAAGTCTGAAAATGAGGTTGAAGAAGCAGTTGCAAGAATAGATTTTGTACAAGGAATCTCAGTAACTAATGAAGTGTTGCAGCACCATGAAGAAGGTAAAGAGTTGGACTATATTTTTCTTTATCATGAAATGGAATTTAATCAAGTCTTGGTGCCGGCTAAATGTAAGTCTTCTTCTACAACTGATTCAAGTATTGAGGTTTTAAAGTTGGATGAATTTTTTTCAAAATTGATAGCCTTAAAGAATGATGAAGTTGGTTATGTTTGGATTGATCCCATGTGCAAAGAAGAGTTATGTCAATTCAGTTTTGGCTTTGATTCTAAATTTACTACAAAAGATGATTGTGATGAGTATGACACAATATCTTTTTCAAAATCATTTGAATATTCAGATTTTATTAGTTTTGATTTGGATGTTGAAATCTCTGTTAAAATTGATATTGTTGAAGGAGGTGAATGTGAATATGTTTTAGTATAATTTTTAGAATCTTTCAAATGAGTATTTTTCTTCTTCACAAAGAATGGTTGAATGTATTAGAAGTGATATGCAGGAAAGTGTAGAAGAATAAGAGATTTATGATGAGGTTTATGATGAAATGTGGCTATTTGGGAAAGACATTTGGGGCACTAATTTGTAGTGTGTTTCCATGTTTACTTTCAGCAAAGAAGAGGTCATTAAGGAACAATGGTTTTGGTTCAGCTTGTGGGAGCAAAAATTTCTTTTTTGGAAAGGCTCATACTTCTCCCTTCTTGTTAATGGTCATGTATGAGTTTCTCCTTGCTCTCTTTCCTTTTGGTGAGTTCTCCTCGCCTGTTGTGTAAATAGGTTTCATTTTCTAGTTCTGGTGTGCTTAGATTAGCCTTTCCCACTTTCTCAGTTTTGGTTTTGCCTTGCTCCCCTGTGCCCTCCTAGCATGCAACTTCTTGTTGTCATTTTATGCCAAGACTCTATAGCCCAATGGATAAGGCACTAGCTTTAAAGCCAGAGATGTTGGTTTCTGTATGCACTTTGTAGCACATAATCCCCATTCAGAGCTAGCTATTGGCATACTTCCAGTCCCCCAATTTCAAATTTTCAAAGTTGAAGTCTTTCATTAGATTCCCCCTAATCCATTTCAGATGTTTCTCCTAACAATGTTTCTGTGAAGGATGAAGATCAAAGTTCTAATGTAGATGTGAGAGTTCATATGTCCCAATTCATATTTATTGTTTTAAAATCAGAATTTCTGAAAGCGCACTCAAATTTGGGATTTCCACCAAAAAGAAGAAGAGCGTAGCGGAAAACTCATTTTCCGCTACGCTTTTCGCACTCCATATCAAATTTTTCGCAATGGAGAAGTGAGATGGTTATTTTCTGCTAGGAGAAGCTCTTTTCTAATTTTCCACAATGGAGAAGTGAGATGGTCATTTTCCACTGGGAGAAGCTCTTTTCAAATTTTTCACAATGGAGAAATGAGATGGTAAGAAATGCGTAGTGAAAAATCCATTTTCCGCTATGCTCTTCATAGTTTAGATTTCTAAAAAGCTCAGTCTCAGTGCGGGGGATCTATCTTACAAACTAATCATTGGATCTTGCTAAGATTCAAGTATATTTGTGTTAGACTAATTGCAGCCATCCTCACTGGAGAAATCGAATAGTTTGTATATGGTTCAAAAGTTATTCATCTCTAAGTAAGAGCCTATCCAGAACAATAAGAATGTTAGATTGAAATATGTGTCTAAAGAAAGATAGTTAAAAGATGAAAAAATTCATTAGTATCATTGGAGTATATGAAGATTTAGATAATTTGACACATATTCATGGGGATAATGACACTCATCAAATAATTATGCCCATTCATTAAAAATTATCATGAGTTATGAAAACTAAAAAGTCACCAAGGGAAGTTGAATGGTTGCTAGAGAATGTTATTTATTGTAAACTCTTTTCTTGTAAAAGGGTTCTTCTTTTTTGCAAGAGTAGGAATTGTTGGGGTAGAAGGAAGGGAATTTATTTTTATGCATTTCATTTTCTTTTGGATTTGGAGGTGTTGAGAGTTCTGATTTTTGTAATAGATTTGGCAGAAGTTGTGAGCAAATAAAATTGGAACATTCTTATTTGTTGTGTTCAAGACAAAGAGAGGTTTTATTCTGAATCAGAGTATTGTTGTATTTAGTTTTGGGCATTATCTTAAATCTTGTGTTAAGTAATGGATGGGTTGTGGATCAGAGTATTTGCAAGCATTCCTATTATGGAAATTGGAATTATTTAACCTTCTTTTTTATTTCATTTCAATTGCATTACATTTACAACATTCTCTGCATTTCCAGTATCACGAAGTCATAAGATGTGTGGGCTCTTGGGATTGGCTAGGTTTAGGAACTAAATTTAGTACCTAAGTTAGTTCTGTCTAGGGCTAGCTTGGTTTTCCTCTTCTATTCTCAGGTTAAGAACATACCCATTTAGTTTAGGCATAAAAAAAATTTCATTGCATATCTTTCACATGAGGGAGTTGTACCTCTCAAAATTCAGAGGAAAGTTAGTCAAATAGATAAACAACTTTCCAATTGTTCATATTAATATTTTTTCTTAAGAGATTTTGGGCAAATAAAGAGTTAAATCTAAGAAGAACAATCTGTTTACCAACATATTTTTGGTGACTCTACTGGGGAAGTGGAAAAGAAGATTAGTGCTGAAGATTGTTTCCTTAGATTCATTATGATCTCTACTTGTAGGAGATTGGAAACTCTATTTTAAAAGGACCATGCCTATCAAAGTTGTGAAAAGAAGAAGGCCAAATCCTTCTTTTATTGAACTTCATCAAATGCATGATCTAGTATTTAATGATTTGTTTGATGCTTTTAGAGAAAGCATTACTCATAGGAGAAAAATGAACTTGAGTATCAAAGAAGATCATGCACCAGTTATTTTATGGAGAAGTGTTTGGGCCAAGTATCACAAATTGAAAGAGCTAGAGGTGAAGACAAAGTTATTGTAGCATTGCGAGAAAAGGGTGTTGTAGCTAAATGAAGAATTGAAGGTGGATGATGATGAAGTTTCAAAAGTTCCAGCTGATTTGAGGAAAAAGAAATATGTTTCAACAAAGGTGCCTAAAGAAAAATCAGTAAGTGAAGAACCTATATTGGCAAATTGCTTGGCTCTTGGAGAGTAGGAAGTATCTCAGTTTCAAGAAGGACAAATTCCATTAAACAAGAAGATTCTTGACAACAACTAGGAAACGGTAAGAAAAGTAGAAAAATAAGATTTACCTGTGCTTTCTTTTTCTCTTGATATTGAAAGTTTCATATTTGATGAAAATGGTGATGATTCTTTACATGAATTTTCTTTTGGAAATCATCCTTTGGTCTACACACAAATGGAATATGAAGATCTTAAGTTTAAAGAAGTTACTTGCAAAGATGACTTTCTATCTACACAAGTTGATGAAGATCCTATATTACAATCTTTTTGTTTTGAACATAATGCAACATTGGGTCTTCTTGATGAACTATGTATTAATGAAATGTCTAAATCATGTTTTGGTAATCATTATATTAATTTTGAAAATGAGGTCAAAGAAGTGGTTGTAAGAATAGATTTTGTACAAGGAATCTCAGTAACTAATGAAGTGTTGCAACACCATGAAGAAGATAAAGAGCTAAACTATATTTTTCTTTGTCATGAAATAGAAGTTAATCAAGTCTTGGTGCTAGCTAAATGTAAGTCTTCTTCTACAACTAATTCAATTATTAAGGTTTTAAATTTGGATGAAAACTTTCCAAAATTGATAGCCACAAAGAACAATGAAGTTAGTTATGTTTGGATTGATCCCATGTGTGAAGAAGATTTATGTCAATTCAGTTCTAGCTTTGATTTTGAATTTACTACAGAAGATGATTGTGATAAATGTGAGTATGATGCAATATTTTTTTTAGAATCATTTGAATATTCTAATTTTATCAATCTTGATTTGGATGTTGAAATCTCTTTTAAAGGTGATATTGTTGAAGGAGGTGAATGTGAATATGTTTCAGTATCATTTTCAGAATCTTTTGAGTATTGTTTCTCTTCACAAAGAATGGTCGAATGTATGAGAAGTGATAATCTAGGAAAGTGTAGAAGAATCAGAGATTTATGATGAGGTTTATAATGAAATATTGCTATTTGAGAAAGACATTCGGGGCACTAATTTGCAGTGTGTTTCCACGTTTACTTTCAGTGAACTAAATAGGGGAACTTTCTTTCCCATTATTGCAATATCCCACAATTTTTTTATCACTAAAGGTGGCTAAGTACACCTAAATAAGGTCTTTTAGCCCTACATGCTAGCTACTATTGTTTCGAGGTGTGCTAACAATGAAGGTTTTCTCAATGGAATGTATAAATAAAGAACAAGGTGTGTCTCCATGGAACACCAATTCAATTTCCTAGAAGATATAATTAGAATTGAGTTCATACTTCAAGATCAGGAAGTAAAGAAGGAAAAGTGGTTGGTCTATAAGAAGACCTTAGATTTTATTCAATTTTTTGATAAAGGTTATGACCCATTGAAGGATTTTCAGCCTTGGGAAAGAAATATTTAGGCTTTGATGGATCATTTTAAAGGGATCATGAAAGACATGATTGAAAAGAAAAATGCTATGATTCATACTGATCCAGAGAGGGGAAAAAGATTATGAGCGAGCCCGGGTATGTCAAGCTTGTTCCTAGAGGAACTTACACTATCCAACAAAGGTAGGGATATAATGTTATATTTCCTATGCAACATAAAACTAGGGATATCTTGTCTATTTCCAAAGGGAAGAGACCTATAGATGATACCCCTAATGTGAAACCCTCTCCAAAGAGGAAAAAACAAGAAGTGGCCCAGCCATAAGAAGCTGTATATTCACCATCTCACTCTGCACTATATCTGGATGAACAAGGAGTTGTTAAGAAATTGGTGCAAATAAGTAGTGGGGGAGAAATTTTTGTAACTAATGAAGAAATTCAAGAGGGGATGCAATAGGCATACAAGAAAGAAAAGATTGACCTCAGTATGTCTGAATTCTCAAGTAAGGAACTAGACCCTATAGTGAAGTAGGCCAGTAATAGCTTTTTGTTTGACAATAATTTTGTTAATGCTAGGGAATTCCTTTAATTTATATGGAGGATGCATATCAACCAATATAAAGAGATTTATAGGTAGAAAAAACAAGAGTTCCCTAATAGGGATACAAATAATATAGAAAATGAGAAAAAAAGGGAGATGATGAGAAAATTTGAGAAGATGAGCCTAGAAGAAGGCAGAGCCATGGTCCATACTGTAGGTGTGATGATTCTCCCTGAGTGGGATATAGAAGATGCAGTATTTTTTTATGTTGTAAGCAAAAGTATGACCACAATGCATTCTACCATTAAGGATGCACAACAAGCTACCAAGGGAGTGGTCTTTTCTGATTACCATGACACTCTTATGATGTGGTATCTTAAGAGAGAAGAGAGTACAAAATGGAATAAGGTATACCCCTCTGAATACTCACAAAACTTTCTAGTCAAGAGAGTTGGGGATACTTCAATTGTTGAGGCTTCTAGTGTAGTTTTGGAAACTGCCAAGTTCAATCTCAAAGTTGTAGAAAATAAAGTTATAGACTATTCTCATATCCTATAATGATTTAAAGGTAGTGGCAATAGAGAAAGACAAGCTCATTAAATAATTGACTAAGCCACAAGATCACAAGTCCCCTCAATTGTTACTTGCTAACCAACCTACAGTTGCTTCCTCTTCTACTCCAATTATTGAGTTTCCTCCTCCATTCCTTGAGCCAGATATAGAGGCCAAAGTTAAGTGGGAGAAAAAACAATTGATGGAGGCAAAGGAAAAATTGAAAGAGATCAAGGAAAGAATGACTAAAGAAAGATACATTCATATGAAATCCAAGTGCACTGTAGATCAGAAATATGAGGAGAAGGTTAGGGAAACAGTGATGTAGTTTGCTACCAGGCTTGAGCCTACAATGTTGTTTGATCATGCAAAGAGATTGAATATTGTTTTGAATTATTTGTTAGAAGAAAAGGCCAAGTTAAAGCCAATTTTGGATAAGTGGTTGGAAAGACATCGAATTTTTAAGTTGTTTTATTTTTTCTCTAAAGGTCAAAATAATCTTGACGAAACAATAAAACCATTGCATAAAATTGTAACTTGGATTTGGTAGAGTACATGATAGTTATGGATGATCTGGAAAGAAAGTCAAATCTTTTAAAGAGGGAATTGGCTATTGTCAATTGTGAATTAATTCTAAGAGTTTTTAAACATAGTGGCAAGCTAAAAGAGTTAGTTGAATGGAAAGAAGAATTAGATGATGAGATGTCAATTAGGATGAATGGTATCATAACTCTAGAAAATACTCTTTTCCTTATCCAAACAGTTGAAGTATTAGAAGCTACCAAATCCAAATTTGATTTCATGAGGAAAGAGATAAAATAGATGGAGAGTAGATGGCAATAGTTATTAGGTAGAAAGGCTAAGATTACTGGTTACCCATTCCCAAGTGAAGAAATATTCAATGCTTGGTGGTACCAATACATCCCCCATATGGAGAAAGAAAGAACACCACCTACTGCTTAAAGGAAGCAAAAGGATAATGGTTCGAAGTCTTGGTTGGTGAGAATCAAGGTGTATTTCTTGAAGGGATTTTTTTGAAGACTTAGAATATCAGATTGGTTGAAGGGCTTGAGGAAATTAATGAAGACTCAAAGGAGGTGACTGATTTGTCTAGCTACTTACAGATGGTCTCCCATATCAGATTTTAGTAATTTATTGTAAACCCTGCGTGGTTGTTGAGAGTTTTTAGGTTAAATTTTTTATTTTCCCTAAATAATCGGATGGTTTTTGTAATCCTTATCATATGAAAGGATTTATCATGATCATTTAGATGCATTGAGCTAGGTGTTGAGAGAGTTTACTTTGAAACCCTATTCTGAGTTGAGATTGTAAAGTTTGTATCAATATTCTCAATAGAAGGAAGAAAGTTGCAAGCCTATACTATTATTTACAAGCTTGTGTTTTGAAGTAAACAATATACAAGGGCATGATTGATTATATTTAAAATGGAAATATGGTTCTTATCTCTCCTCTGTACTAAATCTTATGAATTTTGGACTTTCTAGTTCATTACATAATCATTTATGTGTGTATTTCCATTTTTGAGTTCTAATCAAGGATTAGATTAAATATTACTCTAACTGAGATACAAATTCATATTGGTTTGCAAAAGTATTTCTTGTAAGAAATGAGGGTTTTTGGTGGATGTGTTTATGGTTCTAAATCTATGATCTTTTTCAACCTCTGTATCCTATCTATTTCAGAGTTATTACTAAATGGATAAGGCACTAGTCTGAGTAAGTATCTCTTTTACTGATATATATTGATCAAGGTTGTTACAATCAGCAATATAAAAAGAAAACCAGTTGAAGTATTTAGTTTTTGGTTGAGAAGCTAGATGTCCTATCATAACAATGGAGAGTCAATGAATGGTTGGTTACCATTTAGTACTTTCTTGTTATTTATCTATTATCTAAATCCAATCTTGGTGTTGTGAAGATATTTTATTTACTGAATTAGGTGCACCCACCTTGGTTTTGTAGAGCCAAAAGTATAGAGGGAAGTCTTGTCCCTATAGTTGGTCTAGTTACCTTAAGTTCCCATAATATATTTTGAATTAACCATTTCCAAAATCAATTTGAAGGTATATTGGCAGCCTAAGTGCGTAAGTCATTTTGAAACACTAATAAGATGGTGACTCTGCTAGGGAGAATAGAAAAAAGAAATAAAATCTATTGAGAATCTCTAGTTATATAATATATTATCAATATATTACTATACAAATTGATTTGGCCAATCTAAGTCACCAATAAAGTGGTGACTCTACCAGGGACTTATTATAATCATTCATAAATAACGTAGGTTCCAAGTTGAGCTAGAGTCATGACCTACCTATTTCAAACCAGTAAGTTACCATTGATAACACAGAGTTATTCCATCCCTTTGTCTACCTTTTTTCTTACAAAAATAATTGTGATATAGATTATTGAAAAAATAGTGTTTTAGAATTCCCAACCTAGTTGGATGGTGACTCAAAAAATATTTGCAGCAGTGTTGGTAAAAAATGTTAGGAATAGTCCCAAGAGATAACTGAGAGGGGGGCGGGGGTGAATCAGTTATCTACAAGATTCAATTCTTTATCCAATTAAGTATAATTAAACATAAAGCATAAACATAATGAAAGAAAACATGAACACAACACCAATATTTTGGTTACAGGGAAACCCAAATAGGTAAAAATCTTGGTGGAACTTGATACCCACTAAAATTTTGTACTAGTGTATAATGATCCTTGTTAGAAGATCCTTTACCCTGTTAGGAGTAGCTTCACAATATATTAAGTATAGAAGACCTGGTCAAGGGTTGGACCATGTTAGGATTCTTTTACAATTGCCCCTATTAGGGGAGATGACACACTATCCAAGAGCTCATTGCTCAAAGGGGCAAAGCCTACAACCTTCTAAATAATAGATACACACTATATTTGGATCTTGGTGAACTATGTTTTGACCTGCTATCTAGATCAGCTACAATGAATAGCACAAACACTTTACTTGGTCACATAGACCTTCCTTTGATGTTTCAATACTTTTCACACTCTACTCTACTCTGCTTAATCAACCATGAACCACACTCCAACAATCACAAATGACTGCCTATAAATATCTTTCCTCTAAATGATATAATCAAGTCAACCTATTAGAAACACATTGAAATCATAATAGAGAAACCATAACAAACTCAAACAAACATTCTGTCAGCTCCACTATGAATGCAACACATTCTGGGACCTATCCAAATAAGATAAATGTAGACACACACTACACACTGTCGGCTCTGCCAAAACAACTAGATCTTTCTCCAAAATCTGAATTAACTCATGCACTCGTAACTAAACATCAATAACTCTCCTCTAAGCTTAAATCAAAGGGCACATACCCCAAAAATAGGCACAACTCAAGAACCAATAAAATCTCTATCAACTCTTCTAAATAAACACAGGAAACTGCTACTGGCGAATAGTGACTGCATAACTTCACTTATACTAAATATCTGACTATTAATCCATAAATAAAACATCACTAATATGTCTTCAACATATATCCAAGAGCACAAGGCTCCATGATAACTATATGGACAACCATACAGAGAACATTGTTTGTTACTTTTTTAGGAACACTGCTTACATGAGCTGCTTTATAACTGTCTGTACTAACAGTTAACCTCTGCACCCATGATCTCATGTTGATATCATGTCCATGCTACATATATTGAAAGCTTACTGCATAATACTTCCATGCATGCTACTTTCCATATGTTGTCATCAATGACAAACATACAATCAGTATTGGCCTGCTGGCCAATCTCCAACAATCTCCCCCTTTTGAATTGATGCCAACATGTGGAATGAAAAACCACCACCAACCCAAATGAACATTTCTTTTATAAAATTCTCCATTTCCTCTTCAAAACTCCCCCAAAGATGAATCCTCCTTCTACTACAATATTTTCCAACATTCTCCATTTCCTCAACTAAACTACTCCCCCTAAGGATATTACTCCTACTTTTCATGACTCTATATATTACTCCCCCTTTGACATCAATGGAAAAGGGTGCCATTCATTTTAAGCATTGATACTACTCCTGAGGTAGAGTAGTCAACCTTCCATTAGTCCTAGAGGATTGATGCCTTTCATTCTTTCTTCTAAGATGAATTAGGGAAGGGAATTACTCCCAACTCCTCCCTATGATACTCAAAAGTATCCTTAGGCAAGGGCTTTGTGAATATGTCTTCCAACTGATCTTTAGTATTCACATAGTTTAGCTTGACTTCTTTCTCTACCACTTTCTCTCTTAGGAAGTGATACTTGATCTCAATGTGCTTTGTCTTTGCATGCATCATAGGGTTCTTCAACATATTGATAGTGCTAGTGTTATCACAGTGAATAACAATAGGATAATCAATCTGAATTCAAAAATCTTTTATCATTTACTTGATCCAAACAATTATAGAACAATTCAAGGCTTCTACAACATACTCTGCTTTTGTTGTTGACTGAGAAATATAATTTTGTTTCTTTCTTGTCCAAGTGACAAGTCTATCACCAAGAAAAACTACTCCACCTGATGTACTCTTTCTATCATCAACACATCTTGCCCAATATGCATCAGCGTACACATGAAACTCAATATTTTTTTAATTAAGATACCATAGACCATAGTCTACAGTGCCTTGTAAGTATCTAAATATCCTCTTTACTACCATGAGGTGACTTTTATTAGGCTCTGCTATAAATCTTCCAACTATGCCAACTACATTTGAAATATCAAGCCTAGTCTAAGTAAGATAAATCAATTTTCCAATCATAGCATTGTACAATGTTATATCAACTACTGGTGAGTCATCTTCTTTTGTAAGCTTGCATCAAGTAATCATAGGAGTCCCTACTAGCTTGCAATCATCCATCTTGAATTTCTTTAATATTTCTTTCACATACTTGGACTGATTAATGAATATACCTTTCTCTGTCTGCTGCACATTCAATCCCAAAAAGTACTTGATAGGACCAATCATACTCATCTCAAATGCATTCTGAATCTCTTTAGAAAATTCAACGCTAAGTTTGTCATTACCTGCAAAGATAATGTCATCAACAAATATAGGTACAAGTAGTAAACCTTCAGATGTCTCTCTAATGAATAGATTACAATTTTCTGCTCCTTTCTTGAATCCAATCTTTGTTAAGTATCTATCTAGTCTCTCATACCATGCTCTAGAGGCTTTCTTAAGTCCATAGAGGGCCTCCTTCATTATGCATACCATATCAAGTCTATCTAATAAGGTGAATCCTTCTAGCTACTCAATGTATACTTCTTCTTTCAAATCTCCATTTAAGAATGCTGACTTGACATCCATCTGATAAACTTTGAAGTTTTTTATTGTAGCATAAGCTAGAAACAACTTAATAGCTTCTAATCTTCTCACAGGTGCAAATGTGTCTTAATAATCAATTCCTTCTCTTTGCACATATCCTTTACATACTAATCTTTCTTTTTTTCTTACTACTATACCATCTTCATTCATCTTATTTCTGAATATCCACTTTGTTCCAATCACATTCTTATCACTAGGTCTTGGGACTAGTTCCCAAGTGTCATTATTAATAATTTGATCAAGTTCCTCTTTCATAGCATCATGCCAATCTGAATCATTACAAGCATCTTCAACACTTAAGGGTTCAATTTGAGATAGTAAACATACTGCTTCACTATTGGATGAGTTCTTTTCTTGTGACCTTGTTAAGACTTTGCCGCTCTGATCTCCAATGATGTCTTTCTTGGAATGGTTTCTAGATGTAAACTTTGGAACCTTAGTTGATGTTGACTCATCAACCTTAGGAGTTTCTTCTTCACTTGTTTCAAGGTCATTGAATAATACATCAATACTACCAAACATTTCTTCAATAACTGTCTCACTAGAAGAGGGTCTAGGTTCTTCAATCATGGGTGAGTAATCATGATATCTTTCTTGAAGCATGAAATTTTCATAATCTAATGAGCACTTTCAATGATCTTTTTCAATCTTAAATTGAAACATCTATAAGATTTACTTTTAGTAGAGTAACCAAGGAAAATACCTTCATCACTTCTTGCATCAAACTTGCCTACTGCTTCATCCCTCTTGATGTAGCACTTTCCTCCAAAGATTCTTAAGTATTTTATTGTGGGAACATTACCAAACCATAGCTCATATGGTGTTTTTTCAGCGACAGGCCTTAATTGAATTCTATTGATGGTGTAGACTATTGTATTGACCGCATCTCTCCAATAAGTGTGTGCAACTTTTCCTTATATCATGATGGTTCACGCTGTATCAAGAATGATCCTATTCCTTCTCTCTATAATTCCATTCTTCTAAGGTGCTCTAGGTTCACTTAACTATCTCTTTATGCCATGTTCTTCATAGTACTCATAGAATCTGTCAAATGTGAATTCTCCTCCTCTATCTGATCTCAAACATTTTATCTTTAATCCAGATTCATTCTCAACCTTAGCTTTGAATATTTTGAGCTAATCAAATACTTCTAACTTATCCTTTAAGAATGCAACCTACATCATCCTAGTATAATGATCAAAAAACATAATGAAATACCTTTCACCATAGTATGATCTTGTTTGAGTTGGACCACATAGGTCTATATAAATCAGATCCAACTTGTTCTCTGCTGAATTGTGCTTGATCCTAAATGAATTTCTCACATGCTTTTCCATCACACATTCCCTGCATATAGTATCAACTAGCTTTGCTATGCTAGGTAGATCTCTTAGTGCCCTAACATTTCTTATCTTTACTATGTTATCAAAATTGATATGACATAGTCTTTTATGCCACAACCAACTATCATCAACTTTAGCAACAAAACAAATTTCTTGTAAATTGAGTTGAAAAACATTACCTCTTGTCTTTGAGCTTGATGCAATCATAACACCATCCTTGTTGTTAATGATGCATTTGTCATCTTTGAACTCCAACTGATATCCTTTTCCAAGTAACTAACCAACACTGAGAAGGTTATGTTTCAAACCATCAACATAAAGAACATCATCAATATTGTTCTTTCCATCCAAGGTGATGGCTCCTCTACCAACTATTGGTTTAGGAGTGTTGTCTCAAAATCTGACCATACCACCATTGTATTTTTCTAGATGAACAAATCTGCCTTTATCACCTATCATGTCATGTGAACAACCACTATCTATAATCCAGTCTGTCCTTATATCTGCTTGGGAAATCAATGCTAGCTCTTGTTTCTCTTTCACATCTTTATGTTCTGTCTTATTATTCATTTTGTCTACAATAGCAATGAATCCAATTTCTTCCTCACCCGATTCTTCATCTGAAACTCCATCTTTGGCAAAGTAACATTCCTTAGAGTACTTAGGCTTGTAATCCTTTTTGAACTTTCTAGCTCTAGTAGGACACTTAGAAGCAAAGTAACCTATCTTATTACATGAAAAGCACTTAAATGACAATTGACCTTCACATTTTCCTTTTCCTTTCTTTTATCTTTTAGAAATCATAGAAATAAAATAATCTAAATTTTTCTCTTCATCATCATCACCAAAATTACCAAAAGTGTTTGGAGATTTCTTACCATGAACTATTTCTTTGAAGTTTGTCTCACTTTTAGATCTTGTCTTCAATCTTGAAGTCTCAAAAGCTAAGATTTTTCTGATCAAGGTGTCTCTCTTGAAATTAGATGTAAGTTGCATGGTCTCATCAAGGATGTTGATCTTACTTTCATATTCCAGAGTGAGAGTAGTCATCAACTTGTCCATAATATCTTCCTCTGAGATTTCTCCACCATTGTCCCTGATTCCAACAACTGCTTCATTGATCCTTTGATTATAAACTCTAATGTTTTCTTCAGGCAGCATCTCTAATGCATTTTATCTTTTCTTCCATGTTTTTATACGCACATCATTTTCATGTTTGTCACCTTCAAACATGTCTTCTAGGTGCTTCCATATCTTGTCGGTGGTGTCTACTTTCTTTATCTCTAAAAACTCACTATCAGATAGGGTGCTGATAAGGGCTTCTTTGGCAATAGCATTTTGATGAAACAATTCCTTCTATCTTTTAGTAGCATCATCCTTTACAAGGTCTTCCAAGGTAGGGATCTTGGCTGCTTTGATAGTTACATCAAAAACTTCAAAACCAATGCACTGCAAATGTGTCACCATCTTGTTCTTCCAATCAAGATAATTTTCTCCATCAAAATTAGGACTCTCTTTCCTAAAGTATGCCATCTGATCAACCTCAACATGTTAAAATTTATCTCTGATGCACTTGGCTCTAATACCAGTTGTTAGGAATAGTCCCAAGAGATAACTGAGAGTGGGGGCGGGGTGAAAAAGTTATCTACAAGATTCAATTCTTTATCTAATTAAGTATACTTAAACATAAAGAATAAACATAATGAAAGAACACATGAACACAACACCAATATTTTTGTTATGAGGAAACCCAAATAGGTAAAAACCCTGGTGGGACTTGATACCCACTAATATTCTGTACTAGTGTATAATGGCCCTTGTTAGAAGATCCTTTACCCTAATAGGAGTAGCTTTACAATATATTAAGTATAGTAGACCTGGTCAAGGGTCAGAACCTATTAGGAGTCTTTTAAAATCATCCTTGTTAGGGGAGAGGATGCATTGTCTGAGAGCTCACTACTCAAAGGGGTGAAGGCTACAACCTTATGAATAATAGATACACACTATATCTCAATCTTAGTGAATTGTGCTTTGACCTTCTATCTAGATCAGTTCCAATGAATAGAAAAACACTTTACTTGATCACATAGGCCTTTCTCTGATGGTTCAAAACTTTTCACACTTTGCTTTGCTCTGCTTAATCAACCATGAACCACACTCTAGCAATCACAAATGACTATCTATATATATCTTTCCTCTAAATGATATAATCAAGTCAGCCTATTAGAACCACCTTGAAATCATAATAGAGAAACCATAAAAAACTCCAACAAACATTCTATCAGCTCTACTATGCACGCAACACAATCTGGGACCTGTCCAAATAAGATAAATGTAGATGCACACTACACACTGTTGGCTCTACCAAAACAACTGGATCTTTCTCCACAAGATAAATTAACTCATGTGCTCTTAACCAAACCTCAATAACTCTCCTCTAAGCTTAAATCCAAGGGAACATAACCCAAAGATAGGTGCAACTCAAGAACCAATAAAATCTTTGTCGACTCTTCTGAATAAACACAAGAAACTGCTACTCGCAAATAATGACTGCATAACTTCACTTCTACTAAATATCTAACTATGCGTCCATAACTAAAACATCACTGATATGTCTTCAACATATATCCAAGAGCACAAGGCTCCATGATAACTATACGGACAACCATACATAGAACATTGTCTATTACTCTGTCAGGAACACTGCTTACATAAGCTGCTATATAACTGTGTGTACTAATAGTTAACCTTTTCACCCATGATATCATGTCCATGCTACATATACTAAAATCTTAGTATAGAAGACTTCCATGCATGCTACTTTCCATATGTTTTCATCAATGAAAAACATACAGTCAGTAATGGCCTGCTGAAAAATCTCTAACAAACAATTCATTTTATTTACACTCTTTCATAATGAGTTATAGAAATACTAGGTCCTAGAGAAAAGAGCATGATGAAGGTGCTCCCCTTAATACCACAAACATATAATAGAAAAAGAGAAACAACAACAATAATATGCAAGAACAGAAAAATTGGCTTCTTATTATCTCCACAAATGTGGAATTACAAACTTTCAGAATTACAATATGCAAAGCCACATGGGCATTCCCTTACAATATTCTGTAGGACAAAGCCTCGAATCAATACCTAGATCTACTACCCAGAACTATTCTGAACTGCCTAAGACAATAATACAGCCTTCCTTATATAGGCAATTTTCCACCGCCTGGGAAGGTTCCAAAATTTTAGCCAATAAGGCCGACCAACTTAGAATTATTTTATTTTACATTTTACTACATCACAGTCGGCTCAAGATAACCTTTGAAACCCGAACAAAAATTTTGAAGAAAATTATTTTCTGCCATTTCAGATGGCCCAACTTCCGAAGACCATAAGTCATCACCCGTTGATCCGCTCAGCTACTGTAACCCCATTTTGAAAATGCCACGAAGCGCTCTACAGGCTTGACCTGGGCAAGTGCCCATCACCCAAATTTTTGACCTCATCCGGGGCCTCTAAAGCCTTCAAAACTAAGTTCAAAGTTTCTGTACCCTGCTGCCAATACCGAAAATCTTCAATATCTTCCAATATACACTTGATCTGGCAATGAAACTTTACTGGCAGACTTATATGACCAAAATGAACCTCCAAGAAAGAAATCAGATCATTCTGAGCACATACAAAAATTACCAAAAATAGTAACTTTTCATAAATAGCAGCTCTGCACAAAATAGCCCTTATTGAATATAAAAATAGAAATATTTTTGGGTGATGCAAGATTGCTCTTACACCCAGGATGCTCCTGCATCAGACACCCAGGGTAATTTGAGAAGTGACCCTATCACAACTCAGGTGTGCAGAGGGAAACCAAGATGGCTAACCTCCTCCTTTGTTAACCACGATGAATCTTCTACAGGTCATCCTTTCCATTTGACCAAATACTCTTCATATGTCCTATTCCTTGTGCTTCTACCAACACGACTGTCCAGTATGTCTTCGATCTCCTTAGTGTCTGAACTAGTTACCGGAATACTCCACTGTGCTGCTGTGATCTCATCTTCAACACCTCCTTCATGATACTCTGTTAGATCTGAAATGTTAAACACTGGTGAAATATTCAGCTCACTAGGCAATTCTACCTCATATGCATTTCCTGAATCATGCTTCTTCAATATCTTACATGGTCCAAACTTCTTCATTTTCAACTTGTTATATGTACCAACTGGAAACCGCTCCTTCCACAAATGAACCATGACTTCATCACCAACCTGAAATTCCTTATACCTCCTTTTCTCATCTGCCTTAGCCTTATACTGTGCGTTCATCTTGGTAATATGCTTCCTCACCTCCCCATGGATGTTCTTCAAGTGTTCTGCAAAATCCTCAGCTTCAGCACTACTTATTTCTCCTTTATCTATCTTCCTCAATTCAGATGCATTTCTTGGACTACTTCCATATACAATCTGGAATGGTGATTTACCAGTGCTCCTGTTGACAGAATTATTGTATGCAAATTCTGCCTATGGTAAAATCAAATCCCATCCTGTTGGCTTATCTCCAACCAAACATCTCAGCAAATTTCCCAAACTTCTATTCACCACCTCTATCTGTCCATCAGTCTGTGGATGATGTGATGAACTGAACTTCAAATCTATCTTCAACTTCTTCCATAATGTACGCTAGAAATATCCAACAAACTTAGTGTCCCGATCTGAAACTATGGTTTTTGGCAAACCATGAAGTCTCACTACTTCTCTGAAAAACAATTCTGCTACATGAACAACATCATTAGTCTTCTTACAGGGAATGAAATGTGCCATCTTTGAAAATCTGTCAACTACTACAAAAATTGAATCATGTCCCCGCTGTGTCCTTGGTAAACCAAGAACAAAGTCCATACTGATATCCTCCCAAGGCTTCTCTGGTATAGGTAACGGCTGGTACAACCCTATATTCTGCTTCACTCCTTTCACCATTTGACATACTCTGCAACTCTGTACAAACTTCTTCACATCTTGCTGCAACTGTGGCCAATAATAATTCTCACTAACCAAACCAAGGGTTTTATCATGACCAAAATGTCCAGCCAATCCTCCGCTATGCTTCACCTTGATGAGATTCTCCCTCATAGAACTTTGTGGAATGCACAACTGACTCCCTTTGAATAGCATATCATTCTGGATGATGAAATCCAGCCATTTCATCCTGTCTAGAGTAACGGGATCTGTACAAGCTTTCCAAGCTTCACCAAAATCAGGATCCTCTGGATACAAATTCTTGAGTTCCTTGAACCCAACCACTTCAATCTGCATTTCTGTCAGCAATAGTTGCCTTCTGCTAAGAGCATCTGCAACCCTTTTAGACTTTCCACTTCTGTGTTTCAAAACAAATGTATAACTCTGCAAAAACTCAACCCATTTCAAATGCCTTGGATTCAATTTTCCTTGACTGTTCAAATATTGCAAATCTTGATGATCAATATACAAAATAAACTCCTTAGGAAGCAGATAATGTCTCCACTTCTTTAATGCCTGAACTATAGCATAAAATTCCTGATCATAAACAGAATATTTTCTCTTGGCATCATTTAACTTCTCACTGAAATAAGCAACAGGTTTACCTTCTTGGCTCATAACAGCTCCTATTGCAGTACCACTAGCATCACAATCTACTTGAAACACCTTATTAAAATCTGGAAGTGCTAAAACTGGTTGTTCTGTAACTTTTTGTTTCAACAATTGAAAACTCTTTTCTGCCCCATTAGTCCACTAAAACTCTTTTCTATCCCCTCTCATTGTTTCAGTCAAGGGTCCACAAATACTGCTAAAATTTCTGATAAACTTTCTGTAAAAGCTATCTAGACCATGAAAAGATCTTACCTCAGTAGCACTCCTTGGAGTAGGCCATTCAAGGATAGCCTGTACCTTCTCTGGGTCCATTTTTAGACCTTCTGCTGAAACTACAAATCCCAAATACACTAACTCTTTCTTCACAAAACTGCACTTCTTCAAATTAATCAACAATTTCTCTTCTCTCAACTTCTCAAATACCATATGAATATGCATCATATGCTCATCCAATGTCTTACTAAAGATCAAAATATCATCTAGGTAAACAATGACAAACTTACCCAGAAATTCTTTCAGAACCTCGTTCATGAGCCGCATGAAAGTGCTCGGTGCATTGGTTAGCCCAAAAGGCATGACTAACCACTCATACAGTCCTTCCTTTGTTTTGAAGGCAGTCTTCCATTCATCTCCTTCTCTGATCCGAATCTGATGATATCCACTCTTCAGATCTATCTTTGAGAAATACACAGCTCCACTCAAACAGTCCATAATATCATCCATTCGTGGCAATGGAAACCTGTACTTGATTGTGATCTTGTTTATTGCCCTAGAATCTGTACACATCCTCCATTCTCCATTCTTCTTTGGTGCTAATACCGCTGGTACAGCACAGGGACTCAGACTCTCACGGATCAATCCTTTCTATAATAGTTCATGTACTTGTCTGTTCAACTCCTCACTTTCCGCAGGTGTCATTCTGTGTGCTGCCTTATTTGGCAAGCTCGCTCCTGGGATCAAGTCCATCTGATGATTGATCTTCCTGACTAGTGGTAATCCATCAGGCATGTTATCGGATACAATATCCTGAAACTCATTCAACAAATCTACAACTTCTACAGGAACATCTTCTACTTCCTCTTTACCAGCTTTTGGAATTAAAGCAAAACATACATGCTCATGCCTCATACCATCTAGGAAATTTCTTCCATCAACAAAATTTATCCTTGCATTACCACATACCTTTTCTTTAGTCTCCTTCAATGGTTTTAGCTTATGTCGCACTCCATCCTTTGTCAGGGAATAGGTATTCGCACGACCATCATGTACAGCACATCTGTCAAACTGCCATGGTCTACCCAACAACATATGACATGCATCCATAGATATGATATCACACAATACCTCATCTTGGTATCCGCCAATCTTGAACTGCACTAGGCATTGTTCATTGACCATGACCTTGTGGTCATTCTGTACCCAGGCAATCCGATATGGATGTGGGTGTTTCTATCTCTTGAGCTTCAACTTTGTCACCATCTCTTCTGACACCAAATTGTCAGTGCTTCCACTATCAATAATCACATCACAACATTTACCTTCACACTTGCACCTGGTGCGAAACAGGCTCCTCCTTTGCTCAGGTTCATTCTCACCACTCAACATGACTCTTCTGTTAATCAACATTTCTCCTCTTTCAGCATCTTCAGAATTTGATGATCTGGCATCTTCATCTACATGTGCAACTCTGGCCTAGCCTTCATTTCTCCTATCCATTCTGCCTTGGCGTTGAGGACATTCAAATGCCCTATGACCTTCTTCTCCATAGTGAAAACATGTTCCACGGAAGCCACCTCTTCCAGATCCTTGTCCTTTTCCTCTTCCTCTCTGATCTCTATTATTCTGATCCTGGAAGCGATTGGAATTGTTTCCTCGCTGACTTTGACTACTACTGGCCTCATCCTTCTTTTTCAGATCTTCATTTCGGCCACCATATGATCATCCACCAGATCGTCCACCACGACCTCTTCCATTTTGTCTGCTCTCAAACTTCTTGTTCAGCTTTTCCTCTACTTTTAGGGCAAACTGGTATGCCTCCTCAATACTATTCATTCGAACCAGATTCAACTCCTCCTGAATGCTTGGCCTTAACCCATTAAGGTATCGGGCAACTTTCTCCTTATCAGCTTCTGCATGGCCTGTTCTGATGAGAAGTCGGTAGAACTCCTCTGTATACTCCTGAACAAATCTTCCTGCTTGCTTCAAACTCTGCATTTTATTCAGTAGGTCAAGCTCATAATCAACAGGAATGAACTGTCACTTCAATTTATCCACCATCCGATCCCATCTTGTGATTTTATCTTTCCCTCTTCTATTTCGCTCCAATTGAATTTCTTGCCACCAGATCTTCGCATGACCTTTCAATCTGGCCTTCGCAAATTTGACCCTATTAGGATCTTCAACATCTTCATACTCAAAATATTCCTCACATTCATTGATCCAGTCGATCAATTCTTCTGGGTTAAGATTTCCAGAAAATGTAGGAACCTCAATCTTAGGTCTTTTCCCAATCTTGGAAATCGCCCGAAAAAGTCTTTCTTCCTCCTGGTTCACAATTTCAGCTTCTCCTTCTTGATATTCTTCTTCGGCTTCATCCTCACTTTCATCTCTGACATTAAGATTCATTCCTCTGTGAACCTCTTCTTGCAATGCTCGCACTTGTCTCTGCATCTCTCTAACCTCAGGTGTTACAACACCAGCTCTTCCGCCATGTTCCCTTCATGGAGGCATTTTTGCGATGCGCGCTGAAACCCTAGCCACGGTCCTGGTGCAAACTGCCTCACAGTCGGTGATCTGTTTACACACTCAAGAAAACCTGGCTCTGATACCACTTGATGAAGGTGCTCCCCTTAATACCACAAACATATAACAGAAAAAGAGAAACAACAACAATAATATGCAAGAACAGAAAAATTGGCTTCTTATTATCTCCACAAATGTGGAATTACAAAATTTCAAAATTACAATATGCAAAGCCACATGGGCATTCCCTTACAATATTCTATAGGACAAAGCCTCAAATCAATACCCAGATCTACTACCCAAAACTATTCCGAACTGCCTAAGACAATAATACAGCCTTCCTTATATAGGCAATTTTCCACCCCCTGGGAAGGTTCCAGAATTTTAGCCAATAAGGCCGACCAACTTAGAATTATTTTATTTTACATTTTACTACATCACAGTCGGCTCAAGATAACCTTTGAAACCCGAACAGAAATTTTGAAGAAAATTATTTTCTGCCATTTCAGATGGCCCAACTTCCGAAGACCATAAGTCATCACCCGTTGACTCACTCGGCTACTATAACCCCATTTCGAAAATGCCAGGAAGCGCTCTACAAGCTTGACCCGTGCAAGCGCCCGTCACCCAAATTTTTGACCTCACCCGGGGCCTCTAAAGCCTTCAAAACTGAGTTCAAAGTTTGTGTACCCTGTTGCCAATACCGAAAATCTTCAATATCTTC
Organism: Chamaecyparis obtusa; assembly: GCA_027943335.1. Taxonomy (NCBI): domain Eukaryota; kingdom Viridiplantae; phylum Streptophyta; class Pinopsida; order Cupressales; family Cupressaceae; genus Chamaecyparis; species Chamaecyparis obtusa. The sequence goes on along the minus strand of BSBK01012151.1, from coordinate 49,908 downwards.
CAATATACACTTGATCTGGCAATGAAACTTTACTGGCAGACTTATATGACCAAAATGAACCTCCAAGAAAGAAATCAGATCATTCTGAGCACATACAAAAATTACCAAAAATAGTAACTTTCCATAAATAGCAGCTCTGCACAAAATAGCCCTTATTGAATATAAAAATAGAAATATTTTTGGGTGATGCAAGATTGCTCTTACACCCAGGATGCTCCTGCATCAAAACACCTAGAGGATAAATTGGAAGAAGGGATTCCAACTACCTCTAGACCTAGTCAGACAAGGAAGGAAAGAAATAGTAAGGATATTTCTCATACATGGAAACAAAAGGGAAATACAAGACAAGAAAATCTCATCTAGCCAAGTCAAGAAGGTAATGCATTAGAATAAGAAGAGGCTATTGATTTTGGATTAAACCAATATGAGGACTATTATTCTCCCTTAGAGAACGGGGGAGAAAAATCACAATATAATAGGAGAAGTCTCTTGAACATGAGAGGAGGTCTAGAAGCAAGAGTAAAAGTAGGCATGACTTTTAGCCTCCTTTTGTCCTCGATACTTCAGTACCCCAAGGCCTTAATGTCTCAAAAAGTAATCAATATAAACTTCATGTTCAAGGATCAGAATCTGAAACAAGTCTTCCAAATTTTGAAGAAATATTTGGAGTGGTTTATGAGTTGGAAAAATGGATCCAAGAACAAGTTTCCATTAGACAACAAAGAGAAAAAGAAAAGGAAGATAAAATAAGACAAGCTATGATAAGATCTAAATAGTTAAAGATGCAGTTGTTAGACCTGGAAGCAATAAACTATATTCTAGAACCTGAACAAAAAAAAGAACAGCCTATTAACGAAGAAATATGTGAAATCAAAAGACCCAAGGATAAAGGTAAACAAAAGGCTGTTGGAATCATAATCAATGAGCCTAGTTATAATAGAAGCCCCATAGCTAGATATCAAGATTAGACGTTGATCTTGACAAGGTCAAAACAGAAAAGGAAATATTGGCCAAGGAGCTTGAGAAGGTACAATTGGAGGCCACCATTGTAGAGATGAAAAGGAAAATTGAATTTCTTATACAATATTTTGGACCTTCAAGTGTTTATGCTTCCTCTTTAACACATGGTGGAGATCTTGGGAACACTACAAAGAAAGAAACTATTGTCCCACCACTTCTTAAGTTTCTACCACTTCAGACAAAAAGGCATCTACATCTTAGGGTGCTTCCCTATCATAGGGAGGACCCATGCATGAAAGGTACAAACAACTTACCTTTTATGGTATCCCTGGTTACCCTAATATGATCCCTGATGAGATTAGAGAAAAGCTCCCTAAACTTACTGGAAATAATGTCATTACATGTGAAGAACATGTAAAAAAATTCATTGATATGATGGATGATTATAATGTTGAACCTAATGATGTGATCATGAAGTTGTTTGCACAATCCTTAACCAAGGACTATAGGGATTGGTTTAGAGGATTACCACATGCTAGTATAGGGTCATGGGATCAATGTAGAAATTATTTTAAAGAGAAATATGGTGATAAGACAAATGAGGGTTTTATGTTAAATGAATTCAATAATATTAAGAAAAACCAAAATGAGGACGTTATTGAATTCAATGTAAGATTCCAAAAGGCAATGCATAATCTCTTGCAAGTTATAAAGCTAGATGACATGATATATCTTGTAACAAATTTAAATGCCTTTGATGCTAAAATGAGATATCTCTTAAGGGATAAGAATCCTAGGAATCTCGGGGAAGCTTATAAATTGGCTATTAACATAGAAAGTAGCAGAAGAATATCAGGAAAATTGGAAAGGAGATGGGATTGGAAACCTCAAGTGCTGAATAGAAAAGAACCACGAAGGTCTGCAAATGTGAAGCCAAAGGAAGATGATAGCATTAAATAGATCTTAAGAGATTTGAAGGACCTAAAGCATGGTGAAAACAAGAATAATAAGGTTGTGGGTAATGACAAGCCATCTTTTAACAATTTTAGCCAACAACCAAGAATGTAAAACTACCCCTATAACACCCAATGAGAAGATGGCAATCCTATTATTCCACCTAAAATGATAAAATTGATGAATAAAACCTTGATCCTTTATAAAGGAGTTCATTTAATATGAATTATGATACCCCATGGTGTATTTCTTGTCAATCTCCACACAACCCTAAATATTGTGTTGTTGCTTTAAATATGTCAGAAGATGAAGAACAAACTGAGCAGTATGATGATAGTGGTTGTGCAATGACATCTTCACACTTTTGGGATGAGGTGCATTCTGCTAAGGAAAATGAAAATTGAGATGTTTCTTGTTCACAAATTAGAAATGAAGTGTACCATAAACAAGTTTTCTTTGATGAAGAGGATGAGGAATTTGATAATGTTGGGTGCAACACAGTTAAGGGTGAAGAACAAATTACTTTAAGGTGACCCTCTGATGAGGAAATCACTCAAATTACTATAGACATGGTCACCCAATCCAAGAGTAACTATAAATTAAGAAATAGGATAGTTGGTAATGCTGGTGGTAAATCGGCTGGCATTTTTATCAAAAAATTAGAGGTTGACACCAAGAAGTCACATGATAAGGAAAATGTTGTTAATACTACCAACAAGATTAAAATAAAGAAGAATACTAAGCTAGCTACTACTAATGTTATGTATAGGGTGAGGACTAATACACTAGAGGGGACTCTTCCTTTTTCTCAAAAGGATGGTGAGTCCCAACACAAGGAAAAGGCTAAGTTGAATATCTAGGTGGAAAATAGGGATGTTACTATTGTAAAATAGGACATAGTTGATCAGAAACACATCCCAATTAATATGAGTAAATTGCTTTCAAAAATAACTGTCAAGGTAATGATGAGAATAGAAGAACATAAGGAAAAGGCCCTGGATTGGATAAATGGTCTCACTTCCATAAATATCCGAAGATCAAATCAAAATGATAAATATGTGGCTTCCTTTGATGACACACCTGATAGTAGAAGTGAAGAAATTATTTCTAAAATTCTACAAATTTATCTAGATACAAATGTTGTTAGTACTACATTAGGAACAATTAATCCCTTCTTTTTGACTTTGGTAATTAATAGAAAACTATTGAAAAATTATATGATTGATTCTGGGGCATCAAATATTGTCATGCCTATGGAAGTCATGAAGTCAATGGGATTGAGTATTGATACACCTCATGGGAGATGTCAAGATATGGACTCAAGGGAAGTGCCAGTTATTGGTACTATCAAAGCTTTACCTTTTATGTTAGCAGTATATCCAAATAAACACTCGACTATGAGTGTCTTAGTGGTGGATATCCCTCCTCAGTATTGGATGTTTCTATGAAGGAAATGGAGTTCTTCTATGGGAGAGAGTATCTAATGTGATTTGTCATTTGCCACATTTGACATTCAAGGGGAAAATGTTAAAGTATCTAGAGAAACAAAAACTTGTCATATGATTGAAGAAGGAGAAGATACCATGAATTTCTTTTCAGACACTGAGATTAATTCTTTCCAAGTTCAAGAAAAGAAAATGGAAGGAAGGGTCAAACCTATCCTTTTGGCTAAAGACAAGGATAATTTGATAGACCATAATGATGTGTGGAATTTGTATTTTGATGGAGCAAGTTAAAAGGAAGGAGCTGGAGTAGGAGTGTTGCTAATATCTTCAAATGGTAAAACCTTTAAGTTCTCCTTCACTTTATTATTTTCTTGCACCAATAATGTGGTAGAATATGAAGCCTTGCTAATTGGATTGAGATTAGTATCAAGGCATGGGATAAAATGCCTTAAATTAAGTGGAGTTTCTGAGTTAGTAATTTCATAGATTAGGTCAAAATATGCATCAAAAAATCAGAGGCTAAAATAATATTGAAATGCTGTATAGGATGAGATTGATAATTTCAGTGCCTTTGGTATTGACTGGATAGATAGGAGCCAAAACAGAATGGCTAACCTGTTGGCAAACATAGCCTTAAGACTAGAAGACATCACTTTTGTAGGGATATCCAAAATTGAGGTACTGTCTAGGCCTTCTATCCCAGATAGTGTTGAAAATTGGCATGTTTTTTTTCTGATGACAAAGACATATTAAGATATTTATAGTATGAGTCCCATTTTGGTGACAAGGAAATAGATTTCAACACTTACATAGACACTAGTAAAGGAAAGGAGACTATTTTTGGAAAATAGGTCTTGTAGTTGAAGTCTAATAGGGTTCCTAAGGGGCTAGTTTCTCTTGAAAGGGTATTTGATAATAAGGATAGGGCCTTTTCTACCAAAGTTGTAAATAAGCTGGAAGATTTAGAAAAAATAAATTTGGGAACTACTATAGTACCAAATAATGTTTACACTGGTAGGAGATTCTCCCCCAAGGTCCAAAAGATGTTGATTGATCTTCTAAAAAATTTTAGACATATTTTTGCATGGTCTTATGATGACTTAAAAGCTTACAAAGAAGACATGTTTCAACATGAGATTCTTCTAAAGGAGGGCACTAAACCTTTTAGAGAGAAGTGAAGGCCTATGAACCCCACTCTTGTACCCAAGATGCAAGATGAATTGAAGAAAATGATAGATTCTAGAATAATCAATCCCATCAGACATTCTACTTGGGTGTCAAATCTAGTTCCAATAAGAAAAATGAATGGTGACATTAGACTTTGTGTTGTTTTTAGGAACCTGAATATAAATTCTTTAAAAGATAATTATGGGTTACCTAATATGGAAAATATGCTACAAAGTGTCATTGGGTCAAAACTGATGTCCATGATGGATGGTTTCTCAGGTTATAATTAGGTGATGGTCAAAGAATCTAAGCAATTTAAAAATGCATTTAGCACCCCATGGGGGACATATGTATATATCAGAATGCCTTTTGGTCTAACCAATGTTGGGGAAACTTTCTAGAGAGCCATGGATGTGGCCTTTGTAGACTTCATAATTTTTTCGGGTTGTGTATCAAGATGATCTCATAGCATATTCAGTTAAGGAAGATCAACATTGTGATCATCTTGAGAAAGTTTTTGTCAAAGCCTTGGAGTATGGGGTTTCCTTGAACCCAAAAAAATGTTCTTTCTATGTTGTGGAAGGGAAGCTTTTAGGACATATTGTCTCCAAAGATGAAGTGAGAATTGATCTTGAAAGGGTGTGGCTATAGACAATATTTCCCCACCCAAGAATGAAAAAGGGATCCAATCCTTTTTGGGACAAGTAAAAGTTTTAAGGAGATTTATTACTAACTTTGTAGAGATCAAGATCCCTATCTCAAAGATGTTGAAGAAAGGAGAAAGAGTTGAGTGGAATGAAGAGGCAGTTGAGGCTTTCCAGAATATTAAACAAGCCATCAAGGATGCTCCTATTTTAAGGACAGCTGATTATGGTAAGCCTATGCAAATTTTTTCTTTTGCCACTTGGCATATTGTTGTTGCATGTTTATTACAAAAGAATGCTGTAGGGTATGAGCAACCTATATCATTTTTCAGTACAAACAGCTGAATTGAAATATGATATTATTGAAAGATAGGCATATGCTCTAGTTAGGGTTGTTAAATCTTTCAAATGTTATCTGGTGGGAGCTACAGTTGTTGCACATGTCCCTAGTGTTGTGGTTAAAGATATACTAGTTCAATAAGAAGCTTTGGGGAGAAGATGTAGATTGATCAATAGGATCCAAGAATTTAATATTGATATTTAGATTACAAAATTGGTAAGAGGCCTAGGTCTTGTAAAGTTAATGGCCCAAAGTAATTTGGTTACCAATCACATAAATATATTAGAAGAAGAATAAAGGCCTTATATCTGTGATATGGATTATTGTGACTAGTATGTGGATATCATTAGTTAATTGCAAAAAATGATCCTACCCCCTAAGATGGATGACAATAAGAAGAGAATTGTCAAGTTTCATGCTATTAGGTATGCTATTGTAGGTGGTAAACTATGGTGGAGGAGCAATGGAGGACTATTACTCAAATGTGTAAACTAGGATAGATCTAGGGTCTTTTTAGAAGAAATGCATAATGGTGTTTGTGGTGGTCATTATATGGCTAAAACTACAGCCCATAAAATTCTCAAGTCCATAATTTGGTGGCCTACACTTTTCAAGGATGCTCATCAGTTTGTGAAGAAATGTGATCCTTGCCAAAGATTTGTTGGTAAGTTAAAATTTAACAGAAACTTGCCCCTTAAGCCTGTTATGATCCAAGCACTTTTTCAGAAGTGAGGTATGGATTTCATTGGTGAGATTCTAAATAAATCTTTTGGAGGATATTCTTGGATACTAGTAATAACATATTATTTCACCAAGTGAGTGGAAGCTATCCCCACTAGAAGAGCTACCAATAAGGTTGTAATAGATTTTGTAGTGGAAAATATTCTTGTCACATTGGGTTGCCCAAAAATTGTTGTGGTTGACAATGCAATGTGTTTTAGGTTAGAGGATTTCACTAACTTATGTCAATAATATGGTATACAATTTTCATATTCATCCCCTTATCACCCATAGGGAAATGGCTAGGCCGAGTCTAGTAATAAGAGTCTGATTAAAATCCTCAAAAGGCTACTAGACAAAAACAAGAGGGCTTGGGATTCAAAGTTGCAATTATCTTTGTGGGATGATAGGGTGATTATTAAAAAGGAAATAGCATGTGCTCCCTTTGATCTGATATATAGAATAAATGTTAGATTGCCTCAAAATAATTTATTACAGATGTATCAGTTTATTCAATCATATGATGGTGATCTAGAAGATGAAATGAGGGTAAGGTTGAATGACTTGATACAATTAGATGAGGCAAGAAGGGAGGCACATAAAATGAATTTGAAATTACAAACATAGTGCAATGCTTTGTATGATAAAAGAACCACTCAAAGAAATTTTTAAAATGGTGACCTAGTTCTGATGTGGAATGCCAGACTAGAAGATAAAGGAAAGCATGGGAAATTTGATCCCATCTAGTTAGGCCCTTACATTATTCAGAACAAATGGGGAACTGATTCCAATATTTTGAAAGATTTGATTGGAGGTGCTTTGCAATTGCCTATTCATGGATAATTCATAAAGCTTTACTTCTCTTGAATTATTTCTATTCATGAGCAGTAGTTTAGGGCTTCTTGTATTTTTCTATATAGGTGTGTTTGTTTTAGGTCGTGATTTTTTGATATTGGTCTGCTTAACCAAGAGATTCTGATGTTCTTGTTGTATCTATAGGAGATACACATCCCCAAGTAGAGCCACTATTAGTACTGTTTGAAATTTTTGGCCATTAAATGTTGAAAAAATCTTGAAAATTATTGTTTTCTATATGCCCTAGGTCTTCCCATTCAAAAAGCCCTAAGTTTTTGACTGTTCTAATTCTTTGTTACCTTTTTTGATTACTTCAATTTTCTATATGTTCTTATTAAAAGGGTTATAATTATTGAATATAGGTCCATAGGTTAGAAAAAATTAAATGTTCCCATTCACGTATGTATTTTACTTTAGAGTGTACCCTATTTTATCCTTGTCATCAGATCTTTTTAGATCTCACGATGATCATTATCCTGCAAACCCCAAGATGCAAGTTTTATATCTTCACAACATCATGCTAATTCACCACATGTCCTCAGTGATAGGTGGGTCTACATAAAAATGAAGCCTTTGTTGAGACCATACGGTAAAATATTTTCTAACAATTAATGTCAGTGGTTTGTTAGCGGTTTAAAGGTTTAGTTAAGGCTTGAGCAGGATCAATAGTAGGCAAAATGTCTCAAAGGAAAAATGCTCGACTATTACTATTGGAAACTAAAATTGAAGCAATTGTTGTATTTTCATTGATGTCAAACCTAAACTGGTAAGACTATTGCTACTTAGGAAATTACTATATCTATTGTTAGAAGGGAAAGAAAGGATGGTAATAATAACACCTAGGGAAAGGTTGAGTTATCTTGATACTGCCAAGTGTACTTGACTATGTTGTACAATGATGGGAGAATGTATTGTTTATCTTAGTAAGATTGAAGATTAAACTGGTAGGCTTAACCAAGCAAAAATGAAGAATTCATGTTTAAGCTGAGTTATGTTAGTGTCGACCGAGTTAGTGTATGCCGAGAAAAAATCTAGTGTCGACCGAGTACTAGTTAATTGTTGAGGAAGACACTATATGCTGAGGAAATAGTTTTAGTAGTGACTGAGTGTTTTACATCAAGACCAAGTGGATGATCACAGTATTGACCGAGCATCAGCATTTTTATATTTCAAGAGAATTCAGATTTGGAGCCGACATTGTTGAATTCTTGGATTATGTAAAACGTGTTGACTTTATTTATTGATTGTATGGAAGCATTTAATGTTTTGTAAAACATTTTATTGTAAATCTTTATGAGATTTGAGATGATTCTAGAAGAGGAGATGAAGAACATGAAGTGGGTAGATTCAATGAATCTGACCTAACCCTAAGATCTATGAAGGAGATTAAGCGGCAAAAGATAAGTTAACCTAACAGAGAAAAGTATTAAGGGAACCTAAACATTAGGTATGAGAATGCATGGGTGAAGTAGATGCTAGAAGAATAGTAAGTTTTATTGATTGTATAAGTGAAAAGGCTGATCGAGAAGTGTAGTGATTTCTTGAAGAAAAGTTCTGAGCAGATCAGAGATGGAGATGGCAAAGTTTCAAAGTCAGTAAACCAACATTTGTGTATGGAATTGGATCTGATATTTGCAAAGTGAGTTGTATGTTTTTCAGATCAATATTGCTGCTACTTTCTAACCATTGTAATAGTCAAAATCCTTTTAACAAAGGTTAACCTAATAGTCATATGTTAAATCCATTGAACAAGGTTGCATTCTAATGGAGTGTATGTAAGTCTTGTAAAAAGGTTCACTTTTAAAAGGGTGATTGAAATCCTTTAACCGGGTCACACCTGACAGTGTGTATTGTAACCTTTGACAGGGTTGGCTTTTAATCGAGCTCACTTTAGAAGAGTGAAAATAATAGTAGCATGTTACAAAGTGGTTTTTCCCATATTGGGTTTCCACTATAAATCCTGGTGTCAATACTTATGTGAATGTTTTGGTTTGAACATTTCTGTGTTTTACAAGTTAGTTAATGCTGGGAAGTGGACTATAGTGTTATATGTTTCTATTAATGAATCAGTGATGACTGAGTTTGTTTTGGTTGCTTGATTTGATTTAAGGAAAAGTTTTTTAAGTTATTTTATACATCAGGACCTGAGAAAAATTGATTCGCCCCCCCTCTATGTTGTTCTAAATCGTATTAACAATTGGTATCAGAGCTGTGTTTCTTATTGGTGTCTATAGAAAACAAGTTTAAGGGGACTTGAAGCAAATGATCAAGATGTATAAGAAGGAGGTACCAAAGCTGAACAAGGAAAACTTCCTTGCATGGAAAAGCTTGATGAAGCTGCATCTGGCTGGTATTGGTGATTCTGCAAAGTACTACATTGAGCATGACTATGTCACACCTGTTGCACCTTTGACTACCAAGGAAATGAGAGCTAAGCAAGAACATAATTAGGCAATGCTAGAAATTGCATCTACCCTAAGCTATCTAGAATTTGAGGATATTAAGGATTGCACAACTACTAAAGATATGTGGGACACTCTTGCAAAGATCTATGGTGGTGATCTATATGTGTTGAAAGCTAAAGCCAAGCATCTTAGAGGTAAGTTTAATGAAATGAGAATGAATGAAGATGAAAGCATTACACAATATTGTGGTAGAATAGAAGAAGTTGTGAATGCTATTAGAGGAGCAAATGGAACTATTTATGATGAGACCATAATTGGAAAAGTGCTAAGAACTCTGCGTCCTATATATGCTATTAAGATCTTAGCTATTTAGGAATCTTGATGTAACTCTGGAAATGTGCTTACCTTGAAAGGTTTGATTGGAAAACTGACTACATTTGAGCTATCTAATTATGATAATTTCACTATTGGTAGTATTGGAAATGTTGAATATGCTTTTAAGTCACAGTTAGTTCTGAACAAGCCTAAGAAAGAAAAAGAAAGATGCACCAGTGAAAGTGAAAGTGAAAGTGAAAGTGAAAGTGACAGTGACACTTTTGATGAAGATCTTGAAGATCTAGAAGCTCTTATGGCTAGAAGACTAAGAAGAGGAAAAGGAAAATATAAAGGTAAACTCCCTATTATATGTTTTGCATGTAATAAAGTTGGGTATATAGCTACTAGATGTCCTGATAGGAAGGATAAAGATGAAGAAAGAAACAACAGACACAAAGATAGAAGAGACGACAAAGGCTATTGAAGGTACAAAGACAACAAAGGAAAAGGTAAGAAATCTTGTTACATTGCTGAAGAAGAGACTGACACTGATAGTGATGATTTTGAAATTGAGGTAGTTTATGTTGCAATGAAAGATGAATCTAATGAGGATGACAAAATTGCATTGATTTCCTATGTGAACAAGAATGAAAAATGGATTATAGAAAGTGGTTGTTCACATCACATGACTGGTGACAAAAGTAAGTTTGAGACCTTACATCATTATAAATGTAAAAGTGTAACATTTGGTAATGATGCACCATGTCTTGTTAGAGGAAAAGGATTGATTAAAATGACTGATAAAATCTCTTGTGAAAATGCTTATTGGGTTGAAGGATTGAATTATAATTTGCTAAGTGTTTCTCAACTCAATAGAACTGGTTACCAAGTGGAATTTCATCACAAGAAAGCTAAAATATTTGATGCTACTGGTGAACTGATTGGAAGTGGTGAGCAGAATAGAGGTAATTTTTTCTATCTTGGCCTATTTGAAGAAATATGTATGATTGGACAACTTTATGACATTTGGTTATGGTATAAGAGGCTATGTCATGTTAACTTTGACAATCTAGTAGAGATAAGTAAGAAGAAGAAAGGAAGGGGCCTACCTAGATTGAAAAAAATTAAGAATGTGATGTGCAAAGAATGCCAGTTAGGAAAAATGGCTAAGTCAAGTTTCAAGAGAAAAACCTTTACTTCTAAACACATTTTAGATTTGGTTCATACTGACCTTTGTGGACCTATGGGTATACAAAGTTACTGTGGTGCTAAATATTTTATCTTGTTTGTTGATGATCATACCAGGATGATGCATGTAATGTTTCTAAAAGAAAAATCTGATGCTTTTCAATTTTTTAAGTGGTATTTGGCTAAGGTTGAGAATGAGATAGGTAGGAACCTGAAATGTCTTAGATCTGACCAAGGTGGAGAATTTACATCAAATGAATTCAATCTATTTTGCAATGATAAAGGAATCAAAAGATAGATGTTTGAACGTAGGAAACCACCATAGAATGGTATAGCAGAAAGAAGGAACAGATCTATTTTCGACTATGCAAGGACATTATTGATTGAAAAGAATGTGGCACAAAAATATTGGAAAGAAGCTATAAGTATAGCTATTTACACTCTTAACCGGGTACAAATCAAGAAATGTACAAATTTGACACCCTATGAATTATGGTATGGGCATGCACTAAGTGTTAAATACTTTAGAATATTTGGAAGAAAGTGTTACATATTGAAAGAAAATAAGAATGGAAATTTTGATGCCAAAAGTGATGAAGGCATATTCCTAGGCTACTCCACAAAAAGTAAATCTTATAAGTGTTTGAACTCTAACACTAACAAAATTGTGGAAAGTGTCAATGTAAAAATTGATGAGTATGCAGAAAGAAATGAAGCCAATAGAAAAAGAGAACTAGAAGATTATAGATCTTCTGTGTACATTGAGGAAATAGAAGAGGTAGGTAAAAGACTTGCACTTGATACCAAGTCTCAGGCAAGCATTGCCAAGCGTCAAGAAAATAGTGTCGAGAGAGAACAAGAACATGTCGTTCTATAAGATAATGCTATCGAGTATCAGGAAGAGGTTGCCGCGCATTCAGAAGCTGAATTTGACAATCTTGTTGGGGAACCTGATGAAATAGAGGAGAAAAATGCTAAACCTATTTTGGAAAAATATGTAAGAAGACATCACAAGCTTGAACAGATAATTGGAGATAAAGACACTGGAATTCAGACTAGAAGCAAGATCAAGGATCCAACATGCTTACTATGTGAGTTTGAACCTAAGACAACTAAAGAGGCATTAGAAAATGAAGATTGGATACAAGAAATGAATGAAGAGATTGACCAGATTGAGAAGAATGAAACCTAGACTCTGGTGCTGAGATCTATAGATAAGAATGTTATAGGAACAAAGTGGGTGTTTTGAAACAAGTTGAATGAAAAGGGTGAAATCACTAGGAACAAAGCTAGGCTGGTATGCAAAGGCTACACACAAGAAGAAGGAATAGATTATGGGGAGACATTTACCCCTGTAGCTAGATTGGAAGGAGTAAGAACTCTACTTGCATATGCTACTTATAAATATTTCAAGGTATATCAAATGGATGTCAAGTCTGCATTTTTAAATGGTGTACTGGAAGAAGAAGTTTACATAGAACAGCCAAAAGGTTTTATTGATCCAAAAAGAAGACACATGGTATGCAAACTGAACAAAGCATTGTATGGATTGAAACAAGCTCCTAGAGCATGGTATGAGAGGTTGCATAACTATCTAATGCAGATTGGATTTTCCAGAACAAACGACACAAGCAATCTGTACTTGAAGGATGAAGAAGGTAAAGGTATTCTATTGGCCAAAATTTTTGTTGATGACATTATTTTTGGTGGACAAGATGCATTGTGTAAATTTTTTTCAAAAGAAATGTAGACTGAATTTGAAATGAGTATGTTTGGTGAGATCAAATTCTTTGTTGGTTTACAAGTCTATCAGATGAAGAAAGGAATTTTCATTACACAGTCTAAGTATATTAATGAAATATTGAAAACTTTTGGAATGGAAGATGCTAGACTAGTGAGAACTCCTATGGTTACTGGACAAAAGTTATCTAAGAATGATGATGTTGCAGAAGTTAACCAGACTTTCTACAGATCCATGATTGGAAAATTGCAGTATGATGTACACAGTAGTGTTGGATACAATTGTCTGTAGGACATTATTGGATTAGCTGTGTTGTCTTTGATGTCACACAAATGTAATATCAATTATCGCTCTCAGTATCTACCGAGCTTAGTTGGTTAGCTAGGCAGTTTTTAGTGTCTATCGAGTTCTCTCGGGTGTCTAAAGGAAACATGACAGGGTAACAATGTTAACTAAGCCTCCTCGGTTATCGAAGGAAAATTAGTGGTTACCGAGCTCTCTCAGTCTCCAAAGGATGTTGTACAATTCACTGTGGTTACCAAGTTCTATCGGTCACCGAAGGAAATCTTTTCAGGATTAATGTTTACCGAGCAAGGTCGGCCCTTTCAAAGAATTTTGCTATTATATTTTGGTTATCCCAGCTGACTATTATAATAATTATTAGTGCCGACTTGACAATCTAAATGATTATGAAATGGCATATATATATAGAAGGTCAAGTGGTGAATAAAAGATATACAGCATGTAGAAATCATTTTGAAGAAAGGTGTGTGTGAATTTTGAAGGATGGTCAAATATCCTTAAGGAGAAGCAAAGATTTAATTGATCAGTAAGGATCTAGTGAAATAGAATAGAGATCTATATTTAGAAATTCAGTTGCAGGTCATTTCATTGTTACTCTCTAGCAATTGTAGCAGTGATATCAAAATCTCTTAACTGAGTTGGTTTAACAACCATTTTGTAAATCCTCTAACAAGGTAACAGTTCTATTAAATTTTTGCAAGACCTCTTACAAGGCCACTCCTAGCAGGGTGATTAAATCCTCTAACAAGGTCACACCTAACAGTGTGTTTTGTAACCTTTTATCGGGTTGGCTTCTAACCGGGCATCACTTCAGAAGAGTGAAAAATAGTAACTAGTTACATTGGTGGTTTTTTCCATATTGGGTTTCCATAATAAATCTAGTGTCTCTTGTGTTCATGTTATTTTCTTTATTCATGTAAGTTAATCAGTGATGAATGCTTAAGAACAGTTTAATTATTACACACTTCAAGGATCAAGTTTTTAGCATTTCTCTGTATATTTACCGAGTGGCACGGTAAATAATTTGTTAAGATATTTAAGGGATTAGTGGTAATATTTTTGTGGTTAACTGATTCACCCCCCCCGCCCCCCTCTCAGTTACTACATCTATATTTCCAAAAATTGGTATCAGAGCTTTTGGTGCTTGCAGGAAGGGTTTCAAGGACCTAAGCTAAAGATCAAGATGTCTTACAAAAGAGAAATTCCAAGGCTTAACAGAAATAACTTTTCAGCATGGCAAGGTCTCATGAGACTACATCTAGCTTCCATTGGTGATTCAGGATGCAAATATATTGATCAAGAATATACAATTCCTACTGGCACATTAACTGTTGAAGACATTACAAAGAACAAGAACCATAACACTATGATGATAGACATTGCATCAGCTCTTAGCTATGAAGAATTTGATGAAATCAAAGACTGCACAAGTGGTCATGAAATGTAGAACAAGCTAAAGAAAATCTATGGCAGTGATGACAATGTGAAGAGAGCCAAAGCAGAGAGCCTAAGAGGACAGTTTGATCAAATGAAAATGAGAGAAGAAGAAAACATTGCAAAATATGTTGAAAGGATCAAGACAAGTGTTAGTGCAATCAGAGCTTCTGGAGACAAAATTCATGATGAAACAGTTATAAGTAAGGTTCTTAGAACATTACTCCCTATTTATGCAATAAGAGTTTTTGCTATTCAAGAAAGAAGATGTGAGGAAAATCATAATATAACTTTGGATGCCTTAGTTGGAAGATTGACTGCCTTTGAACTGGATAACTATGACAACTATGCTCCAACTTCTAAAAATATTGAATCATCTTTTGAGGCCAAACTTTCACTCAAGAAAGGGAAGAAAATCCAATCAGAAAGTGAAGAAGAATCAGAGGAAAGTTCTGATAGTGATCTTGAAGTTATTGAAGCATTACTTGCAAAGAAGTATTCAAGAGGCAAAGGCAAATACAAAGGTAAAACTCCCTTAATGTATTTTTCATGTGAAGAAATTGGTCATATTGCAGCTAGGTGTCCAAATAAGCAAAGCAAAGATGAGAAGAAAAATTACAAGTACAATGGCAAGAAAAATTTCAAATCATTCAAGGATAAAGGTAAGAAAACATGTTTTTTAGCTAAAGATTCGGATGATAGTGAAGAAGAAATTGTTTTCATTGCTGTAAAAGATGAATCTGATAATGATGAAGATGAGATGGAACTTATCTCTCATATAAGCAAGAATGATACATGGATTATAGATAGTGGATGTTCACATCATATGACTGGTGACAGGACCAAGTTTGAACACTTTGAAAACTTTGATGGTGGTAATGTAAGGTTTGGAAACAATGAACCCTGTTGTATAAAAGGAAAGGGATGAATTTCATTAACCAAAGAACTTATATGTGATAATGCATATTGGGTCGAAGGACTAAAGCATAATCTTCTAAGTGTAGCACAGCTAATCAAAATTGGATTCAAGGTTGAATTCATGAATGGCAAAGCAAGACTGCTGGATGACAAAGGAAAACTGATAGGATCAGGCAAACAAACCAAAGGTAACCTGTTTTATC
The DNA here is from genome assembly GCA_027943335.1 of Chamaecyparis obtusa. NCBI lineage: Eukaryota > Viridiplantae > Streptophyta > Pinopsida > Cupressales > Cupressaceae > Chamaecyparis > Chamaecyparis obtusa. The sequence continues at coordinate 34,316 of BSBK01012151.1, read as the reverse complement.
TAGATCTTGGTGATTACTCATGTTTTATTGCTCAAATTGAAGAAAGTTGGTTATGGCACAAAAGGTTATGTCATGTCAATTTTGACAACATGATGAAAATAAGCAAATTCAAGAAAGTAAGAGGTATTCCTACTTTGAACAAACCTGATGTTGGTCTATGCAAGAATTGTCAAATTGGTAAAATGGGAAAGTCTAGTTTCAAAAGTAAAAACTATCAGTCTGAAGATATTTTGGAAATTGTGCATAATGATTTATGTGGACCTATTGGAATTGAGAGCTATACCGGAGAAAAATTCTTTATTCTCTTTGTTGATGATTGTTCTAGAATGATGACTGTTATGTATTTAAGAGAAAAGTCTGAAGCATTTGAGAAGTTCAAATGGTATTTAGCAAGAGTAGAAAAGGAAATAGGAAAAAGAATAAAATGCTTGAGATCAGACAGAGGTGGTGAATTCATCTCCCATGAATTCAATAATTTATGCATTGAAAGAGGAATCAAAAGATAGGTATTAGCCCTGAGAACTCCTGAGCAGAATGGAATAGCCGAAAGAAGGAACAGATCTATCATGGACTGTGCAAGGACTCTAATGATTGAAAAGAACATTGCTATGAAATAATGGAAGGAAGCTATCAGCACTACAATTCATACCTTGAACCGAGTACAGCTGAGAAAAGACACATTCAAGACTCCATATGAGCTACGGTATGGCTACAAACCAAATGTAAGTTACCTAGAAGTATTTGGTAGTAAATGTTACATCTTAAAAGAATCTAGAAAAGGAAAATTTGATGTAAAAAGTGATGAAGGAATATTTTTGGGATATTCTTGCAAAAGTAAGGCATATAGATGTCTAAATTTGTCTACTCACAAAATCATAGAAAGTGCACATGTGAGAATTGATGAGTTTGCATAAAAGATTGAAGAAGAAAGCAAAAAGGAACCAGAGGACTACAAAAAAATTGTTTACATCAAACCTGATACATTGCCAGACACATGTAAGGAGACTACATCTACCGAGCCCAGTATAGTAATCGAGTCACAAGAAGAAGTTTAGACCGAGTCACAAAGTACCGAGTCTCAGTCTGAAGCTACCGAGCAAGTATCTACCGACCCAAGCAATCTAAACCTGAAGATGAAGAAGATGACAATGTAACTCATTCAAGAAGCAAGGAACCTGTATTAGCCAAGTACGTCAGAAAGCATCATAAACCAGATCAGATTATTGGAAACAAATCAAATGGTACTATGACAAGAAGTAAACTAAAATGTACATGCTTATTTGCTGATTTTGAACCTAAAAATGTCAAAGATGCATTAGAAAATGAAAGTTGGATTGAGGATATGAATGAAGAAATAGAGAAAATAGAGAAAAATAAGACATGGACTCTTGTACCTAGGCCTAAAGATAAAAATGTACTTGGGACAAAATGGGTATTCAGAAATAAGTTGAATGAAGATGGTCAAGTATCAAGAAACAAAGCAAGATTGGTATGTAAAGGATATTCTCAAGAAGAAGGAATAGATTATGGAGAGACTTTTTCTTCTGTTGCAAGATTAGAAGGTGTGAGGACTTTAATTGCATATGCAACACATAAAGGATTTAAGGTATATCAGATGGATATCAAATCTTCTTTTCTCAATGGTATTCTTGAGGAAGAAGTCTACATTGAGAAACTTGAAGGTTTTATTGATCCAAACAAAAGGGATATGGTTTGCAAATTACACAAAGCATTGTATGGTCTAAAACAAGCTCCTAGAGCATGGTATGAAAGATTACATAACTATCTTACTGAGATTGATTTCAAAAGGGCTAATGACAACAACAATTTATACATCAAAGAAGGATCAGATAACAAAATTGTTTTGGCAGAAATATTTGTGGATGATACTGTGTTTACAGGAAATGATGATTAGTGCAAAGAATTTTTAGAGCTTATGAACAAAGAATTTGAAATGTCTATGTTTGGTCAAATAAAATTCTTTGTTGGACTTCAGATTTAGTAGAACAAAAATGGTATCTACATTACTCAGTCTAAATATATTAGGGAAATACTTAAGAAATTTGGTATGGAAGATTCAAAACTAGTTGGTACACCCATGTGTACTAGACTGAAGCTTACCAAAGATGATGATTCAAAATAAGTAGATCAGACCTTATACAGATCAATGATTGGAAAATTACAGTATGTAGTACACATAAGGCCTGATATTGCCTTAGCAGTTGGAATAGTGGCAAGATTCTAGGCTAAACCCAGAGAAAATCACATGATGGCAATCAAAAGAATCTTGAGGTATTTAAGGGGAACTGAAGATTATGGCTTGTGGTATAAATTTGGAGGCAATCTAGATTTAAAAGTGTTTACTGATGCTGATTGGGCAGGAAACATTGATGACAGAAAGAGTACAAGTGGTGGAGCATTCTTTCTTGGCAAGAGGTTAGTATCTTGGACTAGTAAAAATCAAAACTGCACATCCCAATCCACAGCCGAAGCATAATATGTTGCTGCAACAGTAAACCGCTCTAATATTATATGGTGTAAACAACTTTTGGAAGGCATGAAGGTTGAGATCAAAGAACCGGTTGTTATGTTTTGTGATAATACAAGTACAATAAATATTTCAAAGAATCCAGTAATGCATTCCAAAACCAAGCAAATTGCAATTAAATATCACTTTGTCAGAGAATTGGTGTAGGACAAGGAAATTAGATTGGAATATATTCATACAAAAGAACAAATTGCAGATATCTTCATGAAGCCACTACCTAAGGATGCATTTTTGTATCTAAGAGGCAAGTTAGGGGTCACTCCCTTGTCTGAGGTTCACTAAATAAAGTTTTAGTGATGCATCAACTAGAACGTGTTGAAGATCAATTAGTTGTTGCAACATAGTCAGAGAATCATTGCATATGAATCAGTACATAAGGTACATTGATATTTACCGAAACCGTGTAAGTTGTCTTTGGCATGTGTTGTCAAAGAGGGAGAGTTTGTTGTCATTTCAAGAAATTTCTAAGAAGAATAATTTGAGAAGTTAAGAGGGAGAGTTCTCAGTCAGAGAAAGAAGTTTGAAGATGATGGGAATCAGAATGAACCTAAGGATATGTTTCTTACTCTTGGTTTCTCTATGAAATTTCATTGTGCTATGACATGTTGTGTTGCCATCAATGCCAAAGAGGGAGATTGTTGGATACAATTGTATGAAGGATATTTTGGATTAGCTATGTGTTGTCTTTGATATCACACAAATGTAATATCAATTATCACTCTTAGTATCTACCGAGCTCAATCGGTCAGCTAGGTGGTTTTTAGTGTCTACCGAGTTCTCTTGGGTGTCTAAAGGAAACATGACAGGGTAACAGTGTTAACCAAGCCTCCTCGGCTATCAAAGGAAAATTAGTGGTTACCGAGCTCTCTCGGTCTCCAAAGAATGTTGCAGAATTTGCTGTGGTTATCAAGTTCTCTCGGTCATCGAAGGAAATCTTTTCATGATTAATGTTTACCGAGCAAGGTCGGCCCTTTCAAAGAATTTTTTTTATTACAGTTTGTTTATCCCACCTGACTGTTATAATAATTATTAGTGCCGACTTGACAATCTAAATGATTATGAAATGGCATATATATATAGAAGGTCAAGTGGTGAATAAAAGATATATAGCATGCAGAAATTATTTTGAAGAAAGGTGTGTGCGAATTTTGAAAGATGGTTCGATATCCTTGAGGAGCAGCAAAGATTTAATTGATCAGTAAGGATCTAGTGAAATAGAACAAAGATCTATATTCAACAATTTAGTTGCAGGTCATTTCATTGTTTTTCTCTAGCAATTGTAGCAGTGATATCAAAATCTCTTAACTGAGTTGGTTTAACAACCATTTTGTAAATCCTCTAACAAGGTAATAGTTCTATTGAATTGTTTCAAGACCTCTTACAAGGTCACTCCTAGCAAGGTGATTAAATCCTCTAACAAGGTCACACCTAACAGTGTGTTTTGTAACCTTTTACTAGGTTGGCTTCTAACTAGGCATCACTTCAGAAGAGTGAAAAATAGTAACTAGTTACATTGGTGGTTTTTCCCATATTGGGTTTCCATGGTAAATCTGGTGTCTCTTGTGTTCATGTTATATTCTTTATTCATGTAAGTTAATCAGTGATGAATGCTTAAGAATAGTTTAATTATTACACACTTCAAGGATCAAGTTTTTAGCATTTCTCTATATATTTACCTAGTGGCACAGTAAATAATTTGTTAAGATATTTAAGGGATCAGTGGTAATATTTTTGTGGTTAACTGATTCACCCCCCTCCTCTCAGTTACTGCATCTATATTTCCAACAAGTAGACTAGATATTGCATTAGTTGTTGGGATTGTGGCAAGATTCTCTACCAATCCTAAGGAAACACATATGATGGCAGTGAAAAGAATCATGAGATACTTGAAAGGAACTACTGACTATGGGTTATACTGCAAGAATAATGAAAAATTTGAACTTATAGTATACACTGATGCTAATTGGGCAAGAAATGTAGATGACATAAAGAGCAGTAGTGGTGGAGATTTCTTTCTTGGATAGAGATTAGTCTCCTGGACAAGCAAGAAACAAAATTTCATTTCCCAATCTACTGCTGAAGCCGAGTATGTTGCTGCTACAATAAACTGTTCAAATTTGATATGGATAAAATAGTTGTTGATAGGCATGAAAGAAGAAATCACTGAACCTGTTGTTATTTTCTGTGACAAAACAAGTGCCATCAATATTTCTAAGAATCCAGTGATGCACACTAAGACCAAGCATATAGCAATCAAGTATCACTATTTGAGGGAATTGGTACAAGACAAGGAAGTCTGAATGGAATATGTGAATACAAAAGAGCAATTGGTAGACATATTCACTAAAGCTTTACCTAAAGAAGCTCATGAGTATTTGAGAAGTCAATTAGGGGTCCTTCCCCTAACTGAGGCTGCCTAGTCAAGCTAGGAGCATTGCATCAAATATGCTACAACAGAATAATTAACAAATTGATGCAAAATATTGTCACACTTTAGGACTATCCTGGAGCTATGAAGAAGAAGCAAAGACAACAAATCAGTCATAAGAAAGATGACAGAGGGAGAAACACTGAGCTATATAGATATATCTACATCTATTGGATGTAAGTTCTAGTTGCCACTTTGGCATTTTTATCAAAGAGGGAGATTGAATTGAAATGATACTATAACACATGAACTGAAGAGTAGGGACGATGAATAGAAATGAAAGATCAAGATAGAGGGAGATCTAGATACTTCTGATGGTCACAAAAGTGAGATTTATAGATTATGAATCAGAATGAAGCTAAGGATATTATAAATTTTCTCTGATGGATAGATAAGTTTATGGATTGGTTGGTAATCCGTATGTTATTCAGGTGATATCATATGGTGTTGCCATCAATGCCAAAGAGGGAGATTGTTGGAAGCTACAGTTGAAGCAATTTTTGTATTATCATTGATGTCAAACCTTAACTAGTAAGACTATTGCTACTAAGGAAAGTACTATATCTATTGTGAGAAGGGAAAGAAAGGATGGTAACAATAGCACCTAGGAAAAGGTTGAGTTATCTTGATACTGCAAAGGGTACTTGACTATGCTATACAATGATGGGACAATGTATCATTTATCTTAGTAAGATTGAAGACTAAATTGGTAGGCTTAACAAAGCAAAAATCAAGAAATCATGTTTAATCTGAGTTATGTTAGTGTCGACCGAGTTAGTGTATGCCAAGAAGAAATCTAGTGTCGACTGAGTATCAGTTAATTGTCGAGGAAGATAATATATGTCGAAGAAACAGTTTTAGTAGTGACTGAGCATTTTACATGAAGACCGAGTGGATGATCATAGTATTGACTGAGCATCAACATTTTTATATTTGAAGAGAATTCAGATTTGGAGCCGACATTGTTGAATTCTTGGATTATGTAAAACATGTTGACTTTATTTATTGATTGTATGGAAGCATTTAATGTTTTGTAAAACATTTTATTGTAAATCTTTATGAGATTTGAGATGATTCTAGAAGAGGAGATCAAGAACATGAAGCAGGTAGATTTAATGAACCTGACCTAACCCTAAGATCTACGAAGGAGATTAAGTGGCAAAAGATAAGTTAACCTAACAGAGAAAAGTATTAAGGGAACCTAAACATTAGGTATGAGAATACATGGGTGAAGTAGATGCTAGAAGAATAGTCAGTTTTATTGACTGTATAAGTGAAAAGGCCGAAGGATAAGTGTGGTGATTGCTTGAAGAAAAGTTCCAATCAGATCAGAGATGGAGATGGAAAAGTTTCAAAGTCAGTAAACCAGCATTTGTGTACGGAATTGGATCTGATATTTGCAAAGTGAGTTGTATGTTTTTCAGATCAATACTGCTACTACTTTCTAACCATTGTAATAGTCAAAATCCTTTTAACAGAGGTTGACCTAATAGTCATATGTTAAATCCTTTGAACAAGGTTTCATTCTAATGGAGTGTATGTAAGTCCTGTAACAAGGCTCACTTTTAAAAGGGTGATTGAAATCATTTACCTAGGTCACACTTGACAGTGTGTATTGTAACCTTTGACAGGGTTGGATTTTAATCGAGCTCACTTTAGAAGAGTGAAAATAATAGTAGCATATTACAAAGTGATTTTTCCCATATTGGGTTTCCACTATAAATCCTGGTGTCAATACTTGTGTGAATGTTTTGGTTTGAACATTTTTGTGTTTTACAAGTTAGTTACTACTAGGTAGTGGACTATAGTGTTATATGTTTCTATTATTGAATCAGTGATGACCGAGTTTGTTTTGGTTGCTTGATTTGATTTAAGGAAAAGTTTTTTAAGTTATTTTATACATCAGGACCTGAGAACAACTGATTCACCTACCCTCTTTGTTGTTCTATATCATATTAACAGTTACTCATCAAGGCATCGCAACAACCATCTGATCAAAGGAATGAACAAGAGATAGTTTTGTTGGGGCCAAAAGGTGTCATTTAATATGAACCATGGTATGTGTTTTGATCTAGTGATGGGTGTAATGCCTTGATTGAGACTTGCAAGAGTTTTATGCATCACAGGATCACTCATTGTCAACATGATGTCATATGTTAGTGGGGCCACAATTTTTAAAGGAGATAAAGGACCAAAAAGTGTGAGGGAGGATTGATGGTAGGTGTTAAGTCCTAAAAGAAAGATGCTCAATGGTTAGTCTTCACGGTATTGCAATGTGCCGACACGTGTCTTGCTCAATTGAATTTTAAAGTGAAAAAGACTTAACACATGGTTTAAAATGAAATGTTTCCATTGGTTGGTTTCTTTGTGTATGGTAAAAAGTAAGTCTCAGCCAGTCAACTTTATGATTTCCATATGATATGAAAGGAACAGAAGGATCGACGACCTAGTTTTAAAAATTTAAAATCCAAGATGTAATGTGTTTTCTGAATGTTGTAGGTACCAATTTTCAATGCTAATAGCTTAATATTATTTCATGTGAATTAAGTGTAGAACGCTAATAGGGGTAAAAAGCAGTAACGATCTTTTCAAACAAAATATTGTCTTTGGAGCTCTCAGGTGAAAATTATTTTCTCTCTGTGTTTCAGTCTATAAATATTTTCCAAACATGGTTGGTGCTTTTACTGTGATATTTGAACTACTTCTATTTATGATTCTGGTGCTAGTGAATTATAATTTGTGAAGGGTTGGAAAACTAGTTCTATTATCATTTCACTTAGAGTTTTTCATTCAAACCCTAGTTCTTAAAGATGGTGCACTACATAGAGAGTTTAAGGGAGAAATTGATTATCAAAAGAGGGTTGTTTGTGATGATTTACTTCATTTGTTGCCTCCTTCAAAATATGATGCCTCAATGATGAAGGAGATGGTTCTAAAAAACCCTAGAAATTAGGTAGGGGAATGATTGTATGATAGGGGTATATGGATAAGGGACCCTAAGGTTGAATACATTGGGTTGACCCTATTTAAGACTACATATTCATAGATAAATGTATGTGCACCTCATAGTAACATATGGTAATTCAATGTTGGCAAATTGGTTGTGCCAAGTGTCTTTATGGATACATATATCTTCTTGCAGGTAGAAAAATGCTATGGTCCAATGGAAAGGGTGATAAGGGATGTAGATGGTAATATTTTGATTAGCATAAAAATAGATGGAATAAGAGAGGTGTTCTCATTGAATGATCCTTCCATGGGTTTAGAAGAGATTAATTTTGATAATTTTAAGAAGGTTATGAAGCTCAGAGAGATTACTTTAGGTCAGGCCCTTTGAGGGAGTTTTTTTACAAGATTGGTACTTTTTGTGTGGTTAGTTCAAGTACTCCAAAGCCAATCTGATTAGATCTCTTTAGTTTAAGAGCACATAGCATGTATAGGTCATTGGCTTACATATTTGGTGAGAATGAGGCAACACACATGCCAATTCATTTTATGTTCATGATGGTTCATATTTTATACCCCAACTTGGTAGTTATTTTTGACTTTGCCCCTTTTTTTGCTGAGTTAATTCACCAAGGTTTGTTAGGAATTCAAAATTTTAAGGTTAACAGGCCATTTGGGTGCTGCTCTATGCTGATGCATATGTTTATGTATAAGGGTGTGAATTTCTTTAGTTAGACTATGGAGATTGTATAGGAAAGAAATGGTGAGTCATTGCCTATCCAATTATGGAGTATTGAGTTCTCATGGGACTGAGCTAATGCTAGTTTTGTCATTTTTGACAAAAATTTTGACTCTAGGATTAGGACATTATTATTTTTGGAAAACCCTAGAATTCCTAAAGGGTTATTAAGATTAATTATACCAAAGGAATATGAAAAAGACATCACCATATTGAATAATTTTGGTGATATAATCATGTATCCAGTTTCTATAGTCTTTATACTTTATGGATTTAGCGGAACACCCTATGTACTTCCATATCAAGTCCCCTTGAAGGTGGGGTTTGCAAAAATTTTATGACAACTTGGTGGGTTATAGGAGGTAGCTCTAACGAGAAGAAATAGGGGAACTCTATTTCCAACTATTATAATAGCCCACCAATTTGTTATCAATAAAGGTGGCTGGGTACACCTGAATAAGGTCTTGCAACCCTACATGTTGGCTACTATTGTTTCTAGGTGTGATGATAATGAGGGTTTTTTCAATTAAAAATTTAAAGAAACAACAAGGTGTGTCTCCATGGAACACCAATTCAATTTCCTAGAAGATATAATAAAAAATGAGTTTAAACTTCAAGATTGGGAAGTAAAGAAGAAAAAGTGGTTGGTCTATAAGAAGATCATAGATTTTATTCAATTTTTTTTATAAAGGTTATGACCCATTGAAGGATTTTCATCCTTGGGAAAGAAAGATTCAGGCTCTGATGGAGCATTTTGAAGGGATCATGCAAGCCATGAGTGAAAATAAAAATGACATGATTCAAACTGATCCAGAGAGGGCAAAAAGGATTCTAAGCTAGCTCGTGTATGCCAAGATTATTCCTAGAGGAACTTACACTATCCAGCAAAGGTAGGGATATAATATTATATCTATACAATAGAAAACTAGGGTTATCCTATATACTTCCAAAGGGAAGAGACCTATAGATGATGCCCATGATGTGCAACCCTCTCCAAAGAGGGAAAAACAAGAAGAAGTGGCCCTGCCATAAGAAGATGTATATTCACCATCTCAATCCCCACTACATTTGGATGAACAAGGATTTTTTGAGAAATTGGTGCAAATGAGTAGTTAGGGAAGAAAATTGTAACTAATGAAGAAATTCAGGAGGGGATTCTGGAGACATCCAAGAAAGTAGAGATGAACCTCACTATATTTGAATTCTCAAGTAAGGAACTAGACCCTATAGTAAAGCAGACAAGTGATAGCTTTTTGTGTGATGATAATTTTTTTAAGGCTAGGGAATTCCTTCAATTTCTATGGAGGATGCATATCAACCAATATAAAAATATTTGTGAGAAGAAAAAAGAATTGTTCCCTAATATGGATACACATGATATAAAAAATGAGACAAATGGGGAGATGATGAGAAAATTTGAGAAGATGACCCTAGAAGAAGGTAGAATCATGGTCCATACTATAGGTGTGATGATTCTCCTTGAGTGGGATATAGAAAATGTAATAGTTTTTTATGCTTTAAAGAAAAGTATGACCACTATCCATTCTACCATTGAGGAGACACAACGTGCTACCAAGGGAGTGGTTTTTCTGATGACCATGCTACTCTTGTGATTTGGTCTCTTAAGAGGGAAGAGAGTAGAAAAGGGAATGAGGTATACCCCTCTTAATACTCAGGAAACTTGCTAGTCAAGAGAGTTGGGGATAATTCAATTGTTGAGCTTCCAGTGTAGTTTTGGAAACTCCAAGTTCAAAATCAAGTTGCACAGAATAAAGTTATAGACTATTCTCAAAGCCTACAATGATTTAAAAGTAGTGGTAACAGACAAAGATAAGCTCATTGTACAATTGACCGGGCCATAAGATAATAGGTCCCCTCAATTGTTACTTGCTAACTAGCCTCCACTTGCTTCCTCTTCTAGTCCAATTATGGAGTTTCCTCCTCCATTCCTTGAGCTAGATATAGAGGCTACAGTTATCTGGGAGAAGCAACAATTGATGGAGGAAAAGGAAAGATTAAAAGATATCAAGGAAAGCTTGACTAAAGAAAGAGACATTCATTTGAAAGCCAAGTGCACTGTAGATTAGAAATATGAGGAGAAGGTTATGGAAATAGTGATTTAGTTTGATACCACCCTTCAGCCTATAATGTTGTTTGATCATGCAAAGAGGTTGGATATTCTTTTAAATTATTTGTTAGAAGAAAAGGCTGAGTTAAAGCCAATTTTGAATAAGTGGGTGGAAAGGCATCCAAGTTTGAAGTTGTTTTATTTTATGTCTAAAGGTCAAAATAATCTTGACCAAACAATAAAACCATTGCATAAATTTGTAAAGGGTTTGGTAGAGTACAGGATAGTTATGGATGATTTGGAAAGAAAGTCAAATCTTCTAAAGAGGGAATTGACTATTGTCAATTGTGAATTAATCTTGGGTGTTTTTAATCATAGTGGCAAGCTGAAAGAGTTGGTTAAATGGACAACGGAATTAGATGATGAGCTATCAATTAGGATGAATAGTTTCCCAACTCTAGAAAATACTCTTTTCTTTGTTCAAATAGTTGAAGTATTAGAAGTTTCCAAATCCAAATTTGATTTCATAAAGAAAGAGATAAAATAGATGGAGAGTAGATGGTAGTAGTTATCAGGAAGAAAGGTGGAGATTAATGGTTACCCATTCCCAAGTGAAGAAATATTCAATGATTGGAGGTACTAGTACATCCCCCATATGGAGAAAGAAAGAAAACCACCTACTGCTTAAAGGAAATGAAAGGCTAATGGTTTGAAGTCTTGGTTTGTGAGATTCAAGGTGTATTTATGGCAGGGAATTTTTTGAAGATTGAGACAATTAGACTAGTTGAAGGGCTTGAGGAAATGAATGAAGACTCAAAGGAGGTGACTAATTCATCTAGCTATTTATAGAGGGTCTCCCATTTCAAATTTTAGTTATTTATTGTAAACCTTGCGTGGTTGTTGAGAGTTTTTAGGTTAAAGTTTTTGTTTACCCTAAATGATCGGATGCTTTTTGCAATCCTTATAATGTAAAAGGATTTCTCATGATAATTTAGAGGCATTTAGTTAGGTGGTGATAGAGTTTACTTTGAAACCCTATTCCGAGTCAAGACTGTAAATTTTATATCAATATTCTGAATAGAAGGAAGAAAGTTGCAGGCCTATACTATTATTTACAAGCTAGTATTTTGAAGTAAACTATATACAAGAGAATGAACCATTATATTTAATTAATCTAGTTCTTATCTCTCCTTTGTGTTAAATCTTATGAATTTTGGACTTTCTAGTTCATTGCATAATCATTTGTGTGTATTTTCATTTCTAAGCTCTAATCAAGGATTAGATTAAATATTACTCTAGATGGGATATGACTTTATCTTGGTTTGCATAAGGATTTTTTCTAAGCAATGAGGGTTTTGGGTGGATGTGTTTATGGTTATAAATCTGTGATCTTTTTCAGCCTTCGTATCTTGTCTATTTCAGAGTTATTGCCCAATGGATAAGGCAGTGGTCTGAGTATCTCTTTTATTGATATATATTTATCAAGGTTGTTACAATCAACAATATAAAAATAAAACTAGTTGAAGTATTTAGTTTTTGGTTGATAAGTTGGATGTCCTATCATAACAATGGAGAGTCAATAAATGCTTGGTTACCATTTAGTACTTTCTTGTTATTTATCTGTTATCTAAATCCATACTTGGTGTTCTAAAGATATTTTATTTATTGGATTAGGTGCACCCACCTTGGCTTTGCAGAGCCAGAAGTGAAGAGGGAAGTCTTGTCCCTATAGTTGGTCCAGTTACCTTAATGTCTAGCAATATATTTTAAATTAACCATTCCCAAAATCAATCTGAAGGTATATTGGAAGGCTAAGTGCATAAGTAATTTTGAAATACCAACAAACATCATAAACCATTTTATTTCCATATATAGATTTTGCCTCTTAATCTTCAACATTGATTTTGTCACTTTAACCTTCCTTGATGGTTGTGTTAATAACACTTTTTATTCTCCTTCATTTAATCATCTTTGAATTTTGTCAACCATTTGATCATCATAACAAACATTGTCTTTTACCTCAGAATCATCAACAATTGTCCATCTCATCATCTTTAGCCGGCAGTCGTTAGTTCCATTTATTTATTTTACTCAATCAATACCATAATACGATAACTTGGTTAACATTGTAGTTGGTATACACTACACTTTCTTGATGTGCACTAAATTCTTGATTTACCAACCACATAAACTTGTTCACTCTTTGATTTTCAACCCATAACAGAATAATGTAATACAATAAAATCACTAACATAATGTCATAGACTCATCAATAAGTTACCCAATGAGTACCATATCCATATGTTTCTCATCCGTCTCATCTTCTTGTAGATATCTCATTCCTTCACCATTATTTCCCTCTTAAGATGTTTGTAACCATCATGATAAGTATAGTCCAAACTAGTTGACATCAATGACAATACATTAACTTATTTAATGTATCACATATACCTTGGTAGCTCGGTGATCATCAATCACTGTATTTCAATCTCTCCTTTTAGAGATTCAATCACTTGTATTCTATCAGGTACTACCATTAGAAATCCTAAGGAAATAGATTTTAATCTCTCTAGCAATATACAAACAGCTAAGGAAAACAAGCATTCCTTTTCAAATTTGAAACCTGATAAAAAACATAACAAAGATTTGGTCTAGATATCTAGACCAAATCATGACTCTAATCCTCTAGGAGAATTTATTAAGGATGCACTCAAAACTCTCTTGGATAATAAAATTATAACCTTGCCTAACAAATCTAAGCCATATACACATGGAATCAAGTCAAAATGTTGGAATGACAACCACTAATATGACTTTCATCGTAACAAGGGTCGTAAAATAGATAATTATAAAAAACTTAAACACTTGATCCAAGACCTCATTGGTAATGAAATAATAATTATAGATAGACTTCAAACTAACATTGATCACAAGGAATTCAAGGAGCCTTTTTAAAATATGAGAAAAGAGAATCATCTAGACTGAAAGACAAAAAGATTAGCTATCCTTGCATTGATAATGAAAATGTTATTCATATGCTTGAATCATCTGACCAATCTATCAATGTTATCAATATCAAAGACAAATTTGAATCTAAATCATCTAATGCAGGGACTCAATCACAAGGAAAAGTCACTTTTTGAGGGCTAGGTCCTTCCTCTTCTTTTAAACAATAAGTTACACAAGTACCCTAGCAAACATCAGACAAATAATTGGAATCATCATTCTCCTCAAATAATTAGAGTCTATTCACTCAATTTTAATATACCTCAACACAAATATCAGTCTTTTAGTGGCTAAAAATCTCCCCCACACATAGAGAGATCCTGGAACAAACCCTCTTCATAGCGAAGGTACCTAAGGACAAGATGTTGATATGTTTCAATTCATGGTTGTTCATCTTACCTCTCCTCATTACTTGAACTTTTTTGAAGAAGAAAATATGTCAATCAACCATCCACATAACCAACCCCTTCAGATCAAAGTTCTTATCCATAAGTATAGAGTGAAACACATTTTTATAGATGGAGGAATGGGTTTTAATATTAATTTTAATCTTGTCAAATATTTAAGCTTTTGTAAACATGTTATTGATCCTCAAGGAAAGATAATGATAAGATCTTATGATGAAGAATAAAGTTCCTCCAAGGGCATGGTTGTACTACCTATTCAACTGGGTCCTATTGAGAGGGATCTTATATATCAAGTTCTAGATCTTCTACTAGCATACAACATCCTACTTGGTAGACCCTAGATACATGACATGCAATCATTTCCTTCCACTTATAACCAATGCATTAAATTCCCCCACAATGGATTTGAAGTGAAAACACCCATAGGTTCTTCCTATTTGTACAAAAATATAGAATAGGTTGATAGCATGGTCCCACACAATAAGGAATCTTTGAAAAATCAAGAATTCAAAAACACCAAAAAGGTAGCTACCCTATGCAAATTAGAGAAGAAGCTAAATATCAAGGATACTAGAATGGGTGAATATAGGTTTGATTCTTCATGCTCCATGGTAAATCTCCCCATCTCTCCTAGATCCTATGGGAGTCCCTCCACATCATTTCGACCTACAAGTGCCACTACTTCTATAATCCATAAAAGAATGGTAATGATTCGAGAAAACAATATCCCTTAAAGAAGAAAATGAAGAAAAAGTTGTCTTACAGTGGCTTTATAGGGGTGAAGAGATAGATCAAGAAGTCTAACATACAAAAATTTCCTTGGAAAAGTATGGAAGATAATATTAGATAACATTCTACAAAAAATGGGCTATGATGGAAAAGGGCCTCTAGGAAAAGGACATGGGATTGTTGAACCTTTACATTTTGAGTTCTCAAATCCTAAAGAGAAAACTAGTTTGAGATACTATGAAACATAATTTAATCCATCTTATACAAGTAGTCCTATATTTGATAGGTTAGGAGATTCAAATGATGAGGGTGAAGAAGAGATTATCCCTATGTCTTATGAAAGACCGCTTCACATACAAACTAAAAATAAAGAATATCTGGGAGAACCATAATTACCAATGAATATAGTAGAACCACAGGTAGAGGAATTTTTTACTTCTGAGCATGAAACCAAATAGGAATTATCTAATGAGCATGATAAAATAGGGTCACATGAAAATAAATACTAACAATAAACTCCTTGCAAAGATCAACACCCTAACTGGTGCCAAGTAGTAGATATTGCTAATACCTTAGACTTACCTTGCTTCATGAATCTATAAAAAAAGGAAGACAACCTATGTCACCTTGTATTCTTATGTTGACTTATGGAGAAAACTCTCATATCACTTCCCTATCACCAAAAACTGATAACCAAAGACATAATCAACAGACCAAAGATCAGGAAGATGAAGAAACTCCCATATAGACTCTTCTACAATATTTGGGCAGATATGATGAAAGTCAAACTATTTCTCTCATGAATATGAGTGGGATACCCTTTCTGATCCTACAATAGATATTGAGATTGATTTTATTCATAAGAACACACCCACTTTTTAGAGAGGAAAAAACTCTGGTACGCGACATACACAAGAAGAAAAATTAGAAAATTGCACCATCGAACCCAACACAATTTTTCGTACCCAAATTGAATAAGAAGAAGATTCACCTACTCCTCAAGAATGATACTTCTTAATAACACCCATTAGAATTTTGCAACAAGATCTAGAATTGAAATGATACCTATGAGGACATTTCTTTAATGGATGTGTTTTCATGAACGCAAAGAGGATCTAAGCTATAGGAATATGTTAGACATGTTAGGTTTGAAAACTTCCCATAATGACTCTTCTATAAATCTTAGGACAAATTGTAATCTAGACAACTCTACAAAGGATAACTATATGGACCTCTCCTCAGCATTCAGGAATGATGATGATGATAACACAATGTTCTCTCTTGAGCCAGTTGAATCCTTATTCCTAATTCATCCTGAGCTTAAATTGACTAGAACACTATCAAGCCTATAAACATGTTGTCCTTTTCAAACTGCTATGACCTAGATCCTATTAGTTTAATGATATTGAGCATATCCCCTACTCCACTAGTGCAAGAAGTGTAAACATGGTGGTGAAGGATATGAAGTATCTTAGTCTTACTAGAAAAAATACAAAGAAAAGAAGATTTGATGGTGAAAACCACTTATTTGCAGTATAAAATCATAAGTAAAAAAAATGATGAATCCAATGATGGAAACCTCTCTAAGGTGCCAGTGAATCAGATACTTGATATCCTTCTTGACCATTTCTAGGAAAGATCATCAATTTTGATCAAGCCTACACAATAGGTTAATTTGAGAATAGTTGATTCACCACGGATTATACACCTTCCATAATCTCTAACTAAGGAAGAAATAATTGTTTATCCAATTCTTGATGAGATAGAAAATTAACTTTTCATGGTAATATTGTGATATGCCTAGCTTAAACACCAACCTAATTATGCATCACTTATCTATCAATCGAGGTGTAAAACCAGTTAAGTAGAAATTAAGAAAAATGTTGTTAGAAGAAATAAACGAATGAAAACAATATCAAGAAACAATCCAAAAGGTGAAGTGCAAGAAGAGATTTTACCATAAATCAAATATAGGAGAGTGTAGCAAGATCAAACACCAAAACCAAGATAGTACTCCAAGAATCCAACAAGAGCCAAGAGATTTTTGTAAGGGGAAAAGCAAAGAAAAACCCCTTTGTGTATTATGAATGAGGCATGAAAATCCTAGAGAGAGAGAGAGAGAGAGAGAGAGAGAGAGAGAGAGAAGCTCAATACAATATGATAGAACTACTATGCAAGAGGAGAGAAATTGTGTCAGAGAATTGTGTGAAATTAGTGTCAAGTGTGTGGAGAAATATCTCTTTAAGTAGAGATGACTAAATAAGTTTGCATGTAACTCCTTGTGTGCATGAGTGCCACATTCATACTTAGTGTGTGCCAAGTGTGAGCATCCTCATAAGGAGGAATAAACTATTTTCCTTAATCAAGGAATTACAAAATATGAGTTGTCCTCCCACTTGTACTAGAGGACAAAATTATATGTAGAGATTCCTTTAGGAATATCCTAAAATAAATAAAAGAGGATACATTGGTTTATCCTCAAATTAAATAAAAAAATGAAGGAAAGATTACTAATTCTAACACCCCCCTTTAATCATTACTTGGGGTAATTACATCAATGGGTATCAAACCCAAATTTTTACAATGAAACTCAAATTTTTCTCTAGAAAGAGGCTTTGTCAAAATATTTGCAACTTGATCTTTACCCTTGGAATAGATGAGAGATACTTTCTTTTCTTCAATTTGTTCTCTAATGAAGTTATGGTGGAGAGAAATGTGCTTTGAATTTTCATGGTAAACTAGATTCTTTGCCAAGGCTATTGCACTTTCATTGTCACAATATAATGTTGTAGATTCTTGTTGAGGTAGACCCAAATCTTCAAGTATTCTTCTAAGCCATAAAGCTTCTTTAGAGGCATGAGTACAAATTTTGTATTCAGCTTTGGTAGAACATAGAGAAATAGATTGATCTTTTTTAATTTTCCAGATATAGTACCTGAACCAAGAGAAAAATAATACCCAAAAGTAGATTTCCCATCATTGGGGTCTCCACCTAAATCTGAATCAGTAAAACCTTTTAAAGCAAAATTAGAATTTGCATCATAAAATAATCCTAAGTTAATAGTACCTGTAATGTATCATAATATTCTTTTAGCAATTTTGAAGTGTGTTTGTTGAGGTTTGGACATGAATCTTGAAACTAAACCAACACTAAAAGATAGATCAGGTCTAGTGAGAGTTAGATAATTTTAACTACCTACAAGTTCTCTATAAGGAGTAGCATTTATAAATGGAGATTCCACATCTATCATTAACTTAGTTCCTAATTCACATGGAATTCAAACATGATTATCATCATTCATATGAAATCTATCTAGTAGATCTTTAACATATTTACTTTGAGAAATAAAAATACCCATAGGGGTTTGCCAGATTTGCATTCCTAGGAAATAATGTAAAAGTCCTAAATCAGTCATTTGAAATTTTTGATTGAGTTGGAACTTAATATCACAAATTAAATGGTTAGAACTAGAAGTAAGAATAAAATAATAAACATAAATAATGATAATAATAATGTCATCTTCACTATGCTTGATATACAAGTTAGGATCATTTTTACTTCTTTCAAAACCTTGAGAAATAAAGAAAGCATTAATTTTGGAATACCACTCTCTAGGAGATTGTTTTAAACCATAAATAGATTTATTTAGTTTGCATACTAGATGTTAATGACCTTCATTAATTAAACTAGGAGGTTGGGACATATAAATGTATTCATGCAAATCACCATTTAAAAAAGCACTTTTAACATCCATTTGGTGAATAGGCCAATTCATTTTAGAAACCAAAGCAAGAACTGCTTTAATGGTAGGCATTTTTTCAACAAGGGCAAAGGTCTTGTTATAGTCTAACCCTTCAATTTGAGATAACCCTCTTTCTACTAACCTAGCTTTAAAATTACTAATTTCATTATTGTCATCCAACTTAGTTTTATATAACCATTTGCAAGAAACTAGATTTTTACCATGAGGTAAAGGGACTAAATCCAAAGTATTATTAGAAATTAAAGTGTCATTCTTCTTGCATAGCATTTTTCCAATGAGGTTGATTTTTAGCTTGATGAAAGGTTTGAGTATCATTAGAGTTCATAAGAGAAGACATTAAAGCATAATTACAATAATTAACTCTCCTAGGTCTAAGACCACCCATTCTAGAAATATAATCATCACCTTCATTAAGTAAATCTTTAAACCATATAGGGTTTCTCTTAGAATTAACATAAAAATCACTATGAGGAGTATTATTGTCATCATGATAAACGTTATCACTATGAGGAGTAGATATATTATTACCATCATCATCATCATCATCATCATCATCGTTAGTATTACTAGTAGGAATAGAAATAGATGCATTAGGAGTACGGTTTAGAATAGGAGGTTGGTCCTCCACTATCTCAATAGTGCCGCATTTAAATTCATCATCTTTGACTTTGGACCAATTATGGACCTCATTTTCTGCAATTCAAACATCTCTTGCAATATGCACCTTGTTAGTAGTAGGATCATAAACTCTATAGCCTTTAGTAAATTTATCATTCCCAACAAAAATAAATGGAGAAGATTTAGAATCAAGGTTTTTCATTTTTTGTTTGGGTGTGTGAACATAAGCAATAGATCCAAAAATTCTCAAATGTTGTAAGTTTGGTTTTCTACTAGACCATGCTTCCTCAGGAGTTATATCTTGCAAAGCTTTAGTAGGAGTTATGTTAAGAAGATAAGTGGCACAAGCCATTGCTTCAACCCATAGCTTGTAATGAATATTTTTTGTATGCAACATACATCTAGCCATTTCCACAATAGTTCTATGGTTCCTTTCCACCACACCATTTTGTTGTGGTGTATAAGGAACAATAAGCTCATGTTTTATACCAAAAGATCTCAAATAAGAATGAAATGCATTGTTAACATATTCAATGCCATTATCTATCCTAAGAAGTTGAATCTTAGAACCTAATTGCCTTTCCACAAACATATGAAATTCAAAAAATATATCAAGAAATTGAGCTTTACTATGCAAGAAATAGATCCAAATTCTTCTAGTAAAGTCATCAACAAAGGTAAGAGCATACTTTGAACCTTGAATGGAGGTGTTCTCCATTGCTCCCAAAAGGTCACTATGAATCAAATGTAACTTATGAGATGCCCTCCATGAAGTACCATGAGAAAGGGACTCCCTTTTCATTTTGCCACTCATGCACCCCGTGCATGTAATTTTAGATGGAACAATATGTGGTAATCCTTCAACCATGTTAGATTTGAGCAATCTAGAAATATAATCATAATTCAAATGGACAAGCCTTTCATGCCACACATTGAAATCAATATTAACTTTCAAAGAGTACCTTGATGAGACAAAATCATAAAACTTAAACAAATTATCATGATCCAACTTAGCACTAGAAACAACATGATCATTCTTAGGATCAATAATGTAACACATGTCCTTATGAAATTAAACTTTCTAATCTTGATATAATTAAGCAACTGAAAGAAGATTAGATTTAAAATTGAGAACGCAAAGAACATTGTGTAATTTTCAATTTCGAACATTAACATCACCAAATCCATCAACTTTGCAACTATGATTATTAGCTAATTGAATAGGAATGTTAGTTTTATCAGGTTGCAAATAATCAAACACTTCTCTATGAGATGTAACATGGTGAGAATCCCCACTATCAATAATCCATTCTAATGCATGAGAATCTTTAAAACAAGCAGTAAAAGCATGATGAGATTGATTACCTTGAGATTTGAAATTATTTTGATTATTGTTATTCATAGGCTTCTTATCATTTTGAGTTTTAAAAAAAACATTAGTTAGGTGACCATATTTTCCACAATAAGTACAGGGTATGTGCAAGATCATGAGGGGCCAAACTATGCCCTTAAGTGGCAATGAAAAATCAACAAATCAGGGTTAGTCAACTTGACGTGAAAATTTCAACTAGCTATGAACCTAATATCAAAAAGTTGTAACAATAGAATCTGTAGAAAATTGAATGTAGTTTCTAAACTACTAGGCCTTTTTTGAGAAAAAGTTAGTATCATTCATCAAAAGTATAGATTTCAATGCATCAGTACAAAAATTTCAAGAAAAAAATAAGAAGTAGGTGTATGTCTGACCACCTTAATCATAATCAAATGATAATATTTTATTATAAGATTTTATATATAAGTAGTAGACTCATGCCTAGATGTGACGCATATTTTTTTGTAATTTTATTCCAAAAAAATAATTAATTATGAATTTTCTGCTACAACATTTTCAGAATTAAAAAAATCCTGTGTTTGACCACCTTAACTCATTCAAAACTTTACAAGATTCAAATTATTATTATTTTTCCTTATAGTAGGCAAAGCATAGAATGTGATGCATTATTTGGATTTCAAAAATGTTATATCGTTTGAAAGTTATAGTCATTTTTCAATCAGTATATAAATCAGCACTTTAGAGGTACACAATAAGTTTCTGGATTAGATGGTGTGAGTTTATTTAGCATCACTTTTGAGAGGCTTGGTCTTCACATTTTACTTTTCATTCCTACATTCTCTATTCCTGATGATGGATCATGGAGTGTGATCCAAAATGTTTTTCTTTTTTGATGCTAAATAAACTCACACAATCTAATCCAGAAATTTATTGCATATTATAATGGATTGTGGAAATTGATTTCGTTAACTTTAGAGGTAGCTCAATTAGAAAATAACTAATAATTACTTACCAAATTCAAAATTTGACAACAATTATATTGATAGAAAGCTGATTATCTCCTTAAGATACCCTTTTCATTTTATCAAATTCGGGTGAAAAAAAAGTCGTCAGCTAAATTGTGAAAGTTTGGAACTCAAAGAAATAGGGGGAAAACACGTATTTGAGACATTCCAATAGTTGACCATGTAGGTTTGGTGCACAAAGTAATACTGAGCCTAATCGGGTACCCGATATTTTTGGGTACCCGATATTCACTTGAATACGAAGACAAAATTTTGAATTTTCATTTTGCCTCCACTTTCTCCCTCCCATTTCCCCATCCTTCATAAACTATATATTAGTTATATATTAGATATATATTAGATATATTAAATATTATATAATATCAATTATATATTAAATGTTATATAATATATATTTTACATTAAATATTATTTAATATATATTAATATTAAAAACTATATATTAGATTATATATTATATATATTAAATATTATATAATACACATGTTACATTAAATATTATTTAATTATATATTAATATCAAAAACTATATATGAGATTATATATTATATATAATATTATATATTAAATATTATATAATATACATTTTACATTTTAAATATTATTTAATATGATTCTAAGCATGAGCATGAATCCCTACAGGGGCATAGTTGTGCCTTTTACAGGCATCGAAAACCCTAGCTACATAGAAACAGAGGCTTTGAAGAATAGTTCACTGGAGGCAGATTATAGAAGCAAAGGGCAAGAGAATCACTCTGTTTCCACCGCCCGTGGCTGTGAAATGGTATCTTTCCCTACTTTTTCAATTGGAATGCTAAATTGAAAAGGTTCTCAAAATAGATTTTGGTCACCGGACAATTGTACCATGCCTGTTGATAATCCGGTAGCTCAACAGAGTCAGTGGGAGGTTAAACAAGAACAACCGGACGGACCTTTCAACTGGTCGAAGATTATGGAGAGTGGAGAAGGGTTTGGTAAAATGAGAAGTTGTACTGGAAATTATGCAAGTGTTGTAGAATATAACACATTAATAAATTTAAAGAAGAGATCAACTACAACATGACATTATGAGGAAAGCCTTGCCGTTTCGATGGTGCTGCCCTAATATTATGAAGAATGTCTTACTACTTCAATGCCAGCGCTACGTCTGTCTCAGACTTTCATCACTTCTTCTCATCAGTACTCTGAGATATGGCAGGGATTGTGGGCTTTTGCACAGCATAGTCCATCATAAATTCTCTATAAATCATCATGTGTTACAGTATTCTACACGTTTCTGAATGACCTACTCGAAGAATTTAAGTTTTACCGTAATTTTGGATCCATCGATTTTCATTTTGCGCTCGGAGAGAAGCTACGGATTGCAAGAATTTGATAAATTTGGTTTATCTCATTTTCTTTCTCTACCATTTCTGAGTAACATGATTTTGTTTTTGTCCATCTGAAATGATTTCGCCTAAAGTTACTAAATTTTTTTACATGATTTTGTCTGAAGTTTTAATGAAATTTCTTCCATGGATGCTAATGAAATCTCTTCCATGAATGCTGATAAGATGTTTAAATTCAAAGTTAATAAATTCTATAGCTTGAATGTTCTTCATTGTAGAAGGTTATTTTCATGGTTTGTGATTCATGCAATTCCTTAATAGTTTCATTCTTAACAGAATTCATAACTAGATTTTCCATAGCCAATTTTCTTCTTGATCTTTGCAATATTTTGTCCTCCACTAAACATTTTGTAATCAATTGATATACAATCAAATTTTTCTCTTGGCCAATTATGTGGGCTCGCGATTGAGCCTATAGATCCACAAAAGGATTGAAATCTAGATCTGGTGGAAGAGTAGTATTAGAAAGAAGTCATTCACTAACATCTCATTTGGGTCATGGGGACTCCCTAGGGGTCCTCGTATGCCTTATCACATGTCAGGACCCCTAGGGAGTCCCCATGACCCCTTTTGACACATTGGAATTCTCAAGTGTGTCTTAAGGGGTCTTAGGACACCTTAAGACACACTTGAGCATTCCAATGTGTCAAAAGGGGTCATGGGGACTCCCTAGGGGTTCTCACACGTGATAAGGCATACTAGGAACCCTAGGGATGTCCCCATGACCCCTTTTGACACACTGGAATGCTCAAGTGTGTCTTAAGGGGTCTTAGTACCCCTTAAGACACACTTGAGCATTCCAATGTGTCAAAAGGGGTCATGGGGACTCCCTAGTGGTCCTAATACATGATAACATGTACTAGGACACATATGGAGTCTCGATGACCCCTTTTGACACATTGGAATTCTCAAGTGTGTCTTAAGGGATCTTAGGACCCCTTAAGACACACTTGAGCATTCCAATGTGTCAAGAGGGGTCATCGGGACTCCATACGGGTCCTAACATGTGATAAGGTGTACTAGGACCCCTAGCGAGTCCTAAATTTGACACATTGGAATGCTCAAGTGTGTCTTAAGCAGTCTTAGTACCCCTTAAGACACACTTGAGCATACAAATGTGTCCAAAGGGGTCATGGGGACTCCCTGGGGGTCCTAGTACACATTATCACGCATTAGGACCCCTAAGGAGTCCCCATGACACCTTTTGACACATTAAAACACTCAAGTGTGTCTTAAGGGGTACTAAGACCCCTTAAGACACACTTGAGCATTCCAACATGTCAAAAGGGGTCATCAAGACACCCTAGGGGTCCTAGTATGCCTTATCTCATGTTAGAACTCCTAGGGACTCCCATGACCCCTTTTGGCACATTGGAATGCTCAAGTGTGTCTTAAGGGGTACTAAGACCCCTTAAGACAAAATTGAACATTCCAATGTGTCAAATGGGGTCATTGGGACTCCCTAGGTGTCCTAGTATGCCTTATCACGCATTAGGACCCCTAGGGAGTCCCCATGATCCCTTTTGACACATTGGAATGCTCAAGTGTGTCTTAAGGGGTACTAAGACACCTTAAGACACACTTGAGCATTCCAGTGTGTCAAACAGGGTCATCGAGACTCCCTCATGACACATTGGAATGCTCAAGTGTGTTTTAAGGAGTATTAAGGCCCCTTAAGACACAGTTGAGCATTCCAGTGTGTCAAACGGGGTCCTCGGGACTCCCTAGGGGTCCTAATATGTCTTATCACGCGTTATGACCCCTAGGGAGTCCCCATGTCCCCTTTTGACACATTGGAATGCTCAAGTGTGTCTTAAGGGGTACTAAGACCCCTTAAAACACACTTGAGCATTCCAATGTGTCAAACGGGGTCATCGGGACTCCATAGGAGTCCTAGTACACCTTATCATGCATTAGGACCCCTAAGGAGTCCCATGACCACTTTTGACACATTGGAATGCTCAAGTGTGTCTTAAGGGGTACTAAGACCCCTTAAGACACACTTGAGCATTCCAATGTGTCAAACAGGGTCATCACAACTCCCTAGGGGTCCTAGTACACCTTATCACGTGTTAGGACCCCTAGGGAGTCCCCATGACCCCTTTTGAGACATTGGAACACTCAAGTGTGTCTTAAGGGGTACTAAGAGCCCTTAAGACACACTTGAGCATTCCAATGTGTCAAATGGGGTCATCAGGACTCCCTAGGGGTCCTAGTATGCCTTATCATGCATTAGGACCCCTAGGGAGTCTCCATGACCCTATTTGACACATTGGAATGCTCAAGTGTGTATGAAAGGGTACTAAGACCTCTTAAAATAGACTTGAGCATTCCAATGTGTTAAACTATGTCATTGAGACTCCCTAGGGGTCCTAGTACACCTTATCATGGGTTAGGACCCCTAGGGAGTCCCCATGACCACTTTTGACACATTGAAATGCTCAAGTGTGTTTTAAGGGGTACTAAGACCCCTTAAGACATACTAGAGCATTCTAATGTGTCAAACACTGTCATCAGGACTCTCTAGGGGTCCTAGTATGCCTTATCATGTGTTAGGACCCCTAGGGAGTCCCCATGACCCCATTTGACACATTGGAATACTCAAGTGAGTCTTAAGGGGTACTAATACCCCTTAAGACTCACTTGAGTATTCCAATGTGTCAAACGGGGTCATGGGGACTCCCTAGGGGTCCTAGTATGCCTTATCATGTGTTAGGACCCCTAGGGAGTCCCCATGACCCCTTTTGACACATTGGAATGCTCAAGTGTGTCTTAAGGGGTAGTAAGACCCCTTAAGACACACTTCAGCATTCCAATGTGTCAAACAGGGTCATCGGGAATCCCTAGGGGTCCTAGTATGCCTTATCATGCGTTAGGACCCCTAGGGAGTCCCCATAACCCCTTTTGACACATTAGAATGCTCAAGTGTTTCTTAGGGGGTACTAAGACCCCTTAAGACACACTTGAGTGTTCCAATGTGTCAAACAGGGTCATCGGGACTCCCTATGGGTCCTAGTACACCTTATCACGCGTTAGGACCCCTAGGGAGTCCCCATGACCCCTTTTGACACATTGGAATGCTCAAGTGTATCTTAAGGGGTGCTAAGACCCCTTAAGACACACTTGAGCATTCCAATGTGTCAAAAGGGGTCATCGAGACTCCCTAGGGGTCCTAGTATGCTTTATCACGTGTTAGGACCGCTAGGGAGTCTCGATGACCCCTTTTGACACATTGGAATGCTCAAGTGTGCTTTAAAGGGTCTTAGGACCCTTTAAAGCACACTTGAGCATTCCAATGTGTCAAAAGGGGTCATCGAGACTCCCTAGGGGCCTTACATGCATTAGGACCCCTAGGGAGTCTCTGTCTACCTCCAGTGAACTATTCTTCAAATCCTTCATTTTTGCGTAGCTAGGCTTTATGACGTCTGTAAAAGGCACATTTAATACAAAGATTTAGCTGACCACCTTTAAAGCCCTCAAAAAAATGAGAAAAAAATTTAGGGCAAAAATACATACCGTATTTCTATATGTAGTAACTTAAGCATGAACAATTTTGGAAAGACACTCGTCCAAAAAAAGGTATATGAAATAGTGAAATATACATTGAAGAGTGGAGGTGAAGGCTCTAGATGTGAGTTAGTTGCAAAAGAATACAATGTTGCTGATTTTATCTCAAATTTCAAGACAAATCTTTTTTGCAAGTATGCAAGGCATAGTCACAGGTCTCAATGGTTGTATCAACAATTCAGGACATGTAAGGACACTTTCCCCATTGGAACTATTATATCCATTGTAGAGTTTATGGAGAACTATACATTGTAGCCCCAAAATGAGACTCAAGCTCAATATTACAATTCCATTCAGGTTGCTATTTTTGTACACATCACATATAGACATTCCCCTGATAGCACAAAAGATGAGCGAAAGATAATCAGAGAGTACCATTTTTATATGAGTGACAATAGGTCTCACTCTCTTGAGTTTGTTCAACATTGTTTCCAGAACTATTTTGACTTCTTGCAGGAAAATGGTATTGCTATGGATAGGCATCTCATTTGGTTGGATAATTGCACCGGTCAATTTAAGAATGCTAGAATGTTTTATTGGTTGTGTAGAATGTATGTGGAGAGAGGTGTACCTCATATTTGGAGTTTTTTTGAGTTAGGGCATGGGAAAGGGGAGCATGATGGAGTAGGTGCGTGTGTGAAGAGAGCTCTAGTTAAGGAGCAATTGAGGATTTTAGGTGTTGTACTTCTTGATGCTCATTCTATTTTTGATTGGTGTACTTTAGCATTGTCACAGGGGGGATTCTTGATTCTACACTACGTAGATTCTTTTGGTTGGTTGAGGAGGGAACTATAGGAGATAGATTGGATTGTCAAATAGTGAAAGCCTCTTAAAAAATGCATTCATTTCGAAGCTCCAATAGTAGTACATGGACCATTTGGACATGAGAGTTGGCTTGTTTTTGCCCCATGTGTTTTCAGTATGATTGGGATCATTGCGAGTCAAGTGAGTGGGTGGATACATGGGTTCCACAATATTTGACTCCTTTATCTTTGACACTCTCTATAAGAAATGATGACATGGACACTTCAGTTGACTATGACCATCTTTTAGATCTTCTAAAGCCAGGAGATGTTTTTGCATGGGTTGCACCATAGGGGAATGATGAGAGGTCAGATTATTGGTTAGCACATTGTGTACAAGGTAAACAGAAGCTTGTACAACCGATGACAGATGGTGATGGGTTCACATATCCTACTGGTTCAGTTGTTGTTGCGGGAACATGGCTGCGAACATACATGATTAGAAAGAATGGAGTTCTCACATTTGAAGACTATGAGAAGCACAAAACTATTCTCATGTATTCACACCTTGTTATAGCAACAAATGTCAAGTTGTCAAAGCATCAAGGAAGACCAAAGACAAAATAACTTTGGACTATTACTACTGCTGACCATGAAGTACTATTGGAGACCCTGAAGCAAAGAGATGACCCTTCAGGAATACTTGACTAGGTAATAAGTTAACTTAGTGCATTGTTTTCTAAGTTCATTAAGCTTAATTTCAATATATTAATTTTACCTTTCTTAGATTGTATTTTGAGTCAATAAAACTTGGTTTTGTATGTTGATTGTAACTTGTGTAGGAGCACCTATGAAGATGCCTACGGTCACCATTGATCCAATCAGAGATAGAAGGACAAAAGGATCCTTAATGGTTAATTGAGATCTTTTGAAGCCTATAATCGCAATTTGTAACAATCAACTTTATTTAAAAGTTAAATGTCCTAAAACTCTTCATAAGGACTTATGACCAAAATCATGTATGGGTGGCCAATAGTGCCAAGAAGGGATCTTACATGTCATATACTTATTCCATTTGCATGGTTTGAATTCTTACATGTTTGATTGTTGTTTCTAATTCTTTAAGAATATTATTTTTTATCATTTCAAAAATTTATAAAAGTTAAACCTCAAACATAATAAGCTCCATAGTTCAAATTTCACAAGCTTAATCATGATTAATTTCACAGTTCAAATTTCAAACATACCACTAATAGTCAATTGAAAGCGGCTTGTATCTCAGACCTCATGAGAGGTATTGACAAATCGTCAAGTGCTATGAGATCATGTTTTGAAGTCTACAATAACCTATCTCAATTTTGTGCAATTTGAATTCATTTGCATTTGGCAAGGTGATCTCAATCGATGCCAAAACTTGCAGTGAGGGTCAGTTGAAAGTGGCTTACCAGCGTATCTTTCAAACTGTCTGACCTAGCATCAAACCATCTACTCCATTAGCTCCAGTTGGCCAGGTAAACACCAGTGACAACCCTATTCTACCCACAAAGTCACCCAAAAGCTCGCGACCACGCTTGACCCAAGTGACCCCAAGGTGCACTAAGCATGATTGGGTAGTGATCTTTCGGGGCTTGTATCTTAGACCTCGTGAGAGGGATCAGCAAACTATTAGGTGCTATGGGATTGTGTTTTTGAGGTCTACAATAACCTCTCTCAGTTTTGTGTGATTTGACTTCATTTGCATTTGGCAAGGCATCTTAGTTGATGCCAAAACTTGCAGTGAGGGTCAGTTGAAAATGGCTCAACAACGTATCTTTCAAACCATCTAACCTGGCATCAAACCATCTACTCCATCAGCTTTGATTGGCTTGGTAAATGCTAGTGACAACCCCTTTTTTCCCACAGAGTCACCAAAACACTCGCAACCACGCTTGACCCAAGTGACCCCAAGGTGCACTAAGTATGATTGGGCAATGATCTTTCGGGGCTCGTATCTCGGACCTCATGAGATGTATCAAAAAAACTATTAGGTGCTACAAGATCATGTTTTTGATGTCTACAATAACCTAACTCAGTTTTGGGGGATTTGACTTTGTTTGCATTTGGCAAGGTGATCTCAGTCAATGCCAAAACTTACAGTAAGGGTCAGTTGAAAGTGGCTTAGAAACGTATCTTTCAAACTGTCCAACCTGGCATCAAACCATCTATGCCATCAGCTTTAGTTGGCTGGGTAAACACCAGTAACAACCTTGTTTTTCCCATAGAGTCACCGGAATGCTCGTGACCATGCTCGACCCAAGTGACCCCAAGGTGCACTAAGCAGGATTGGGCAGTGATCTTCTGGGCTCATATCTTAGACCTCATGAGGGGTATTGACAAACCATCACATGCTATACAATCATTTTTTTGAGGTCTATAATAACCTCTCTCAATTTTGGGTGATTTGAATTCATTTGCATTTGGCAAGGCAATCTCAATTGATGCCAAAACTTGCAATGAGGGTCAGTTGAAAGTGGCTCAACAATGTATCTTTCAAATTGTTCGACTTGGCATCAAGCCATCTACTCCATTAGCTCCAGTTAATTGGGTAAACACTAGTGACAACCCTATTCTACCCACAAAGTCACCGGAGTGCTTGTGACCATGCTCGACCCAAGTGACCCCAAGGTGCACTGAGCACGATTGGGCAGCGATCTTCTGGGGCTCATATCTCAGACCTCGTGAGAGGTATCAACAAATGGTTAGGTTCTATAGGATTTTGTTTTTGAGGTCTACAATAACCTCTCTCATTTTTTGGGTATTCGACTTCATTTTCATTTGGAAAGGCAATCTAAGTCGATGCCAAAACTTGTAGTGAGGGTCAGTTGAAAGTGGCTTAGTAGTGTATCTTTCAAACCGTCTGACCTAACATCAAACCATCTACTCCATTAGCTTTGGTTGGCTGGGTAAATGCTAGTAACAACCCCCTTCTACCCACAGAGTCACCAGAATGCATGCGACCACGCTCGACCCAAGTGACCCCAAGGTGCACTAAGCAAGATTGGGCAGCAATCTTTCAGGGCTCATATCTCAGACCTCATGAGAGCTATCAAAAAACCATTAGGTGCTACCAAATTTTTTTTTCTAGGTCTACAATAACCTCTCTCAGTTTTGGGCAATTCGACTTCATTTGCATTTGGCAACGCGATCTCAGTCGATGCCAAAACTTGTAGTGAGGGTCAGTTGAAAGTGGCTCAGCAACATATCTTTCAAACCATCTGACCTAGCATTGAACCATCTTCTCCATTAGCTCTAGTTGGCCAGGTAAATGCTAGTGACAATCTCATTCTTCCCATAGAGTCATCGGAATGCTCGCGACCACGCTCGACCCAAGTGACCCCAAGGTGCACTAAGCATGATTGGGCAGCGATCTTCTGGGGCTCATAGCTTGGACCTCGTGAGAGGTATCAAAAAATTTTCAAGTGCTGCAAGATCATGTTTTTGAGGTCTACAATAACCTCTCTCAGTTTTGGGAGATTCAACTTCATTTGCATTTGGCAAGGTGATCTCAGTCAATGCCAAAACTTGTAGTGAGGGTCAGTTGAAAGTGGCTCGGTAGTGTATGTTTCAAACCATCTGATTTGGCATCAAATCATCTACTCCATCAGCTCTATTTGACTGGATAAATGCCATTGACAACCCCGTTCTTCCCACAGAGTCACCAGAACACATGCGACCATGCTCGACCCAAGTGACCCCAAGGTGCACTAAGCACGATTGGGCAGTGATCTTTTGAGGCTCGTATCTCAGACCTCGTGAGAGATATTGAAAAACCATTAGGTGCCATGGGATCATGTTTTCAAGGTCTACAATAACCTCTCTCAGTTTTGGGTGATTCGACTTCATTTGCATTTGGCAAGGTGATCTCAGTCGATGCCAAAACTTGTAGTGAGGGTCAGTTGAAAGTGGCTCAACAGTGTATCTTTCAAACTATCTAACCTAGCATCAAACTATCTACTCCATCAACTCTAATTGGCCTATTAAACACTAGTGACAATCTCATTCTTCCCATAGAGTCACTGGAACACTCGCGACCACACTTGACCCAAGTGACGCCAAGGTGCACTAAGCATGATTAGGTAGTGATCTTCTGGAGCTCGTATCTCAGACCTTGTGAGAGGTATGACAAACCATTAGGTGCTACGGGATCATGTTTTTGAGGTCAAAAATAACCTCTCCCAATTTTGGGTGATTCAAATTTTTTTTCATTTGGCAAGGCGATCTCAGTCGATGCCAAAACTTGCAGAGAGGGTCAGTTGAAAGTGGCTCAATAGCGTATCTTCAAATCATCTGACTTGGCATCGAATCATCTGGTCCATCAGCTTTGGTTGGCCATGTAAATGCCAGTGACAACCTTGTTCTATTCTATAATTGTTTGAAATGGAGGAAATAAATGAAATTAGCAACAGAGTACAAAGGAAGTCATGATACCTTGTTTCCCCATCACAATGAAAGTGAAATATTTTACAATACATTAATCCAATTTGGTATCAAGACTGTGCCTATTATTGTAGGACCATTGCCATACTTGTTATCCAAGCCTGCAAAGGGAGTTGTTAAAATATTTGATCTCCTCTTTCTCCTCGATACAATTCTTGTTGTCTACAAAGAGGTTGGGAGGATATATGGTTCAGTTACAAAGGACATTTTGACTGCTTTCAAAATGCATTTTCATGGATGGGCATTCTATATATTGTGTGCCCCCTAGGCCAATTTTCATGGGGTCTGCTCCAATTAACCTTTCAGATTAGCTCAATCAAGTTCTACATTGGGCTCGTGGATTAGTAGGAAATTTTTTGAGAAAACATTGTCCTATTTGGTATGGTTATGAAGGTATACTAAAATGGTTGGAGAGGCTATCAATGCCAATGTCTATCCAAGGACATGCCATCATCCTTGGGGTTAGTTATAATTTTAACTATCAAGTCCCATAAAAACTGTGACTTGGAAGCATATATAGTATATGTAAACTGTTCGACAGAATGCTCACAAGCAGAGCACGACATATGGAATTACAGATAGGAGAAGTAGAACTAGTAAAAGGTATCCAAAAATGAAGTTTCTAAAGCTTTGTTAGGTTAGACTGGTTGATGACAATGAGAATTGGTTTTTCACATCGACAGTATTAGCATTCGAGAACATGATAATCTATAACGTAATTTCAATATTAAGACATTAACATTTCCTCAGAGTGCTCCAACACCGAATGTCAAGGAGGACTTGACATCTTCCCTGATGGACAAAACCTTGTTTCATGCTTGGTTGTTGGATTCATAGAGGTCTGGGACTATATAGTGGGAAACTTAAGAGTGATTTTCAATACCAAGCTAATGATGCCTTCATGATGCATGATAATGTAGTTTTGTGTGTTGACATCAGTCATCATTTAGAGATGTTGGCTTCAAGTTCACAGGGTGGGAAAATTAAGGAGGACGTGCTCACAATTGAATCCCAAAATACATATGTATGATGGCTTCGACAAAATGTTTCTTGGTGTCACTTGCATGAAGCGGTATGTGTGTGGAGAGCCAAAAATGACATGCTCTACTTATAGCACCAAGCGTCCAATCAAAACACAGAGGCATTAACACTTGTGTTGCAATAAGATCCAGATGGTACTATTCTATAGGAATAGATCCATTTTGAAAGATGTAGAGTGCCAAGTAACATGGACTTTCATAACAAAATATTATTGAGGCACTCACAAAGGGAGACTTTAATGTATTCGAGAAAGAAGATGTGGATAGACACATCCTCAAGAATTAGTTATTATAACAGGAAAGAAATTGATTGAAAGGGGAAAATAAGTGAGGCTCGTAGAGGAGATTTTGGGGGTTCCAGATTTCACCTGACCCGAGAGACTTTGTGCTAGGGGAGGGATAGATTAGGATTTTTATTGTAATGCAGGGAAAGAGGGATTTTATTTTTAGATAATGATTAATGTATAGGAACATCATAATCTTTGTTGTTTTTCTATGTTCAAAGAAGGATATGTCAGCATATTAAAACTTTGATTTTAGATGCTCACTTTTTGATTGATACTCATTTTTTAATGATATTGGTTTCTTTTGAATGCATATATGTTACGTCTGATTATCAGCACGATCATCTGTGGACTTTGTGCTATAGTTTTTCATGTATTTGGAAAGAACCATTCGTCTTTCTCTCTTAGTTTCTTTCTGTAATGCATTGCTTAGGCAAATGAAATTTGTAGCATTTACTACCCTTTTCTTTTCAGTAAATTAGTCCCTTTGCCTCTATCTCATGTTTATGAATAGATGTTTGTAAGCCTTTATTGCTTTCAGCTTAAAAGCATTATCATTTATAGTTTAGTTGATTCATTGTAAATCCTACATGGGGAGCTATACCCAAATAATTCAATGGGCACTTACGCTTCTCAATAATGAAGTGACCTAGCTGTTGGTGTTGGTTGAGTCTTTTTTTTTGGGCTTTAAGGGTCATTTTGTAAGCGTTTCATTGGAAGACAAATCTGTTCACCAACAAGAAGTTAAACCTCAAACATAATAAGCTCCATGAACGGGGTATTCTAGAGTAAAGAAAAACAAATGTAACTTCAACAAGATATAATTTAAATCATAATGATAATCATAGTCAAGATATAACTTCACCATTCAATTCCATAAACATGAATAATAAATATGTATATACAAAAGATGACGCAAATATAACATATAAATGAACATGTTATATATATGTATCAAATGTATCAAAAGTATGTCCATATACAAATATGGCACATGCCATTTGAAAATGTCTACAAAATCAATGTTTTAAGGTGTACAATGTGGCATTTATGCCATCTCAAAATGTGCCAAGTGTCATCTCTAAATGACCACAAAACTAAAACTGCATCCTATGTTGTAGGGGGATCATCAAAATGTAGCCTCTTTGAAGAAGTGTTGGGCTCTGATTGATCCTGCATAAAAAATGACTTCAAACCAAATCTCTCT
>BSBK01012150.1:2500-115936 GCA_027943335.1 Chamaecyparis obtusa | reverse complement strand
ATATATAGTATATACATATATATATATATGTATATATATATATATATATATGTATATACATATATATATATGTATATATATATATATATATATATGTATGTATATATATATATATATGTATGTATATATATATATATATGTATGTATATATATATATATATGTATATATATATATATATATTTTTATATATATATATATATATATATGTATATATATATATATATATATGTATATGTATATATATATATATATATGTATATGTATATATATATATATATATATATGTATATGTATATATATATATATCTGTATATATATATATATATATATATATATATATATATATATATATATATATATATATATATATATATATATATATATATATATATATATATATATATATATATATATATATACCTGCTGGGATATGTATATGTATACATAAGCCGTGGTGTATACATGTACATATGCCAACATGTATATAAAAGTATGAACTTGTAATTAATAGAGCAGGATGTATAGCAAATTAGTTTATAATAAGTTGGTTATGGCAAGCTTGTATGTTTGTTATCAGGACTGAGACACTATATGCATGTAACATGCTCCTAACAGGGTCAACATCCTTAACAAGATACTTTTTGATTAGTGGATCTTTGTGGGTATCATCCCCACCAGGGTTTTCCCTTGGCCAGGGTTCGTTGAGAACAAATAATGTGTTATGAGTTCATTTTCTTTACTGTTATGCATGTTCTTTAGTTTACTCTATTATGCAAGAACAAAGATAATCTGTTATATCCATAATTGGGCAAAAGTAAAAGTTTGTAGAATACTGACTCCCCCCCCCCCCCCCCCCCTTTTAGTATTCCCTACTTATGAAAATTGGTATCAGAGCTTAGTTACTCAGAAAAGAATCATTCAGAAAAAGCCTAGCATCTTGAGTAAGATCTCTATGGATATGGATCAGCTACAGAAGAATCTTGAAGAAGCTCTTGAATAGATTGATATTCTTACTAAAGAAAGAGATACTCTGAAAGGAAAATATGATGCTACAAAGAACCTCATTGAAAAGATGAAGAATAAGCTCAAAGAACTAAAATAAAAAAAAGAAACTACAATTCAAGTTGAAGATTGTGATGATAATCTGGAAAAAGAAAATGAGATCCTTAAACATGAACTCAAGATAGTAAATCTAAAGTTGATTTTGAAAGATGGAAATAGCAAGAATGAAGCAACTCTGAAATGTAAGAATGAAAATCTGAAATTTGAGAAAGAAGATTTGAAATCTAAACTTTGTAAAGTGACATCTAAACTCGAGAAAACCAAATTGTAGTATGCTGAACTTGAAAAGTACAATACTATCGTGAAAGGTGAATTAACTCAGTCTAAGAAACAACTTGAGAAGCTATATTCTACTAGTGAGAAGATTGATGAAAAAATGTCTTATCAAAAGCCATTCTATGATAAAACTAGTCTTGGAATTAACTCATCTAAAGTGAGTGAAGAAAGAAAGGAGTGAGATCTGAATGTTTCTAAAAACATAGAAGAAAAGAAATTTGATGAAGTTAACAAATCTAAAGATACACCCAAAGAAGAAGAACCACCTAAACAAGAAGAATCACCTAAATGTATGCAGAGAGAATTTAAAGGTAGATGTTTTGCATGTAATACTTTTGGTCATATGAAGAAAGATTGTACAGGTAAGAAATTTAAACCTCTTAATGGTTATTGTTAGAATTGTCATGGTTTGGAACATAGAGCTATTGAATGTAGGAAGCCTAAATCTAATGAGAATAATAATAGTAGTAGAATGTTTAGAGATACTAACCATGCAAATAAGAAACCTAATGAAGATATGAACAAAAGAAATGCAGTGGTATGTTATAGATGCAACAAGGTTGGACACATTGCCATAAATTGCATATCAAAAATCAACCATATTGGACTGAGATATGGAAACAATAGAGTAGTTTGTTAGATATGCAACAAATTTGGTCAAACAACAAGGTTTTGTAGGATAAATAACATGAGAAACCCTAACCCTAGAAGTCATGGAAGGAGAAATGAAAATGCAAGCAACAGTAATGGAGGTTGTTGTAGTAATTCAAAAGAAGTGAAGTTTATTAAAGCCACAGATCAAGGAGACACATTCAGCACTGAAGGTAATCAGAAAGTTGAAGTATTTAATGGTAAGAGTGAATCTCTACCTTACCCATCTCAAAGTACTTAATTCATGAAAAATACAGTAGAATAGGAACTTAGGATAGTGTAGAATTTAGTATAGGATGAATTGAGTCTTGTGTAGTTAATGCAAGGTAGTATATGATGTAGTGATACTATGGTTAAGAGCGCATAAGATAATATGATGTTATGTGAGATCGCAAGAAGTTTTGAGTTTTGCAGGTAAGCAGGAACAACTTTTTGGAAAGAAGCAGAAAAAGAATTGAATGTGATGTCAGAATCTTATGAGATTGAAAGGTTAAAAGGTTATGATCAGTATTATTTGATCATTAAAGTGAATACAAGTGTTAAGGAGATCAAAGGAGAAGTGATTTGAAGCAATTTGCAAGGATTTGGTGAAATAATTTCATGTCGGATCTACACAAACCCTAAATTGCAAAATTGAGGTATTTGACTAAGAAAATCTATCATTCAGTTAGAATTTGTAGAAGATATGGATGTTTCATTGATTCACAATGTAAGAGATAAGATCAGACCTAAGACTAAAAGGGAACCAGTAGAACCCTTGGAAGAAGACCCTAAATGTGCTTTATCATCCGTACCAGATGAATTTTTACATTTAGAGAATGTTAGAAGCTATTTGGGATGTAAACTTGAAACCCTTAGTGATAGTGATTTTACTAAAGAGTATGAGAAGCTTTCCAATCAGGATATGTCATTGAGAGTAGGGTTTGAACATTTGAAGGATAAAGAAATCATAAGGTATTATTTATAGTATGAATTTGATGATGAAGAATGCACTAAGATAATTCTAAGAAGAATACATAATGGAAATTTTTGGTTAGATGACAAAGTGATAGACATTATAGTAGACCTAATTCATGAAGTAACTAGCTTGTCTAAATCTGGAGTCATACTGTTTAATGAAAAGAATGTGAAGACAACTGTATTAGACAACAATAAATCATCTTAAAATGGAAGAGGTATAGTGATTAGCAAGATACAATAGGATGATGTTAGGTATTTGTGAAAGATCGTTGCAGCTAAATTTTGTGCTAATTCAAGAGAATATGACATGGTAGCTGGAATGATTCATGCAGCCTATTTGATGTGTATTGACAAAATACAAGTAGACGTGTGAAATCTTGAGAATATAGTTATTTGAGAACTTGGAGAAGATAAAGAAGACTAAGAACTCCAAGTTTAGATTCTCATCATTGATCACTTATATGTTTTTCCATTTGTTAAGAAGATTTCCATTTACAATTGGAGATGATTGGAATGATGGTAAGATCAGAATGGAAATAATCAACCAAGTATTCATGGGAAATATTATTGATAAGGTCAATGAGAGTGCAGTTTTAGTGATTAAAACATTTCAAAACTTGATGAAGAATAGATCAAGAATCCCCCAGTCAATTGTTGAAAAGTATAAGAATGAGATATGTTTTATGGTTGACACTGACTTTACATTCATTGAAGTAGTTGAACCTAGAGTAGAGTTCATAGACCCTCTTGGCTATGAAATTTCTGAAACTGAAGCAAAAGAATATGTGAATAGATTGCTTAAGAGCAAGTTGGATATTTACATCAATAGATTTGGGAATTTTGAGGAGAACTTCAACTCTACAAAGTCTATTTAGGAATAAAAATAGTCAAAGAAAAGAGTAGAAAGTGCAATTAAGAAGATTCTAAAGGATATAGGAATGATAGAATAGGAGTTTATGATTGCAAAGAATACATGGGCAGCTATCAGAGACATTGGAAAAGAGGAAGTTTTGTTTGTCCCACCCCTATCAGTGGTTGGAACTGGAAACTTATAGCATAAGGTAAAAGTAGAGCAAGAAGAACAAGAAGCTAAGAAATCTACAAGATCATCTTCAACTCCACCAGGGAAAAGAGTGAAAGAAATACCTACTAGACTAGGTAAGAGACAGAAGACAATAGTGCCACCAGTACAAAGTAAAATAGCAAAGATAAAAGATGATGAAGATATTCAAGTGAAAAAGAAGACATGGAAACTAGAGATTGAGAAGGTAAATGAATAGATTACTCATGATGGAGTTTTTCTAAGATGAACAAGTACTATGATCTTTATAAATATTTAGAAAAATTGAATTTGGAGAATTTAGTTGTGAGACATATGATCCTAGCAGATAAGAAGTTTGACATAATTCCAGGTAAGATACCTGATGATTTATTTGAGAAGCTAGTTAATAGGAAAAAGAGATCAACTAAAGAAGACAATAAAATCAGAGAAAATCCTGTGAGAAAACTATGTGATGTTAGAGATGAAGATCATTTTAAAGAAATAATGAAAGAACTTGGAACCCATTTGAGAACAAAGAAAATAAAGATTCAGATAATGGGAGGAAACTATGAAGAGATAAACAAAGAAATAGAGAAAGCAATAGTAAAGGTAATGGCATCTAATGTTGGAAAACACTGTAGTCCAGCAGAGCTAGCAGAATAGGCAGAGGAAGCTAAGGATCAGAAGAGTCCCTCTGCACCATCAATTAACATTGAAGATGAGTCAGTGCATGTGGAAGGAACTAAGATCACATTGGACAGTGATGATAATCCTTTTCAAAATCTTGAAAACATTATTGACAATTTGGCTCTAGAAGAACATGACAGATCTAGTTAAGAAGGAAAGAAAGAAACAAGGAAAGAGAAAGAAAAGAAAATAAAGAATCAAGCAAGTATAAAAATTCAAGGACAAAAAGAAGTCCCTAACAAAGATGAAATCAGTCTTACACCCAAGATTGCAAATAAATCACAGATTGGCTCAATATTTGAAAGCTTTGGGAAAGAGGTTGATGATGTTGATCAAATGGAATTGATCACATCCCTAAACAAAATAATTGGAAAGAACAAGAAGGTGAAAAGCCTTGAAGGATCTTTGCTATAAATAACAAAGAAGTTACAAAGTGTTGTGACTAACCAGATAGCAGAGGAAGACCCAATGGAAAGAGCTAAGAAAGTTATGAATGCTTTTGATAATGAGCTCACTAATCTATCAGATATGGCTAAAGTGAAGGTTCATGCATCCTATGAGGCCAAAATATGTCTTGATATAAGTCAAAATATCAGAAATGATATTAGCAATCTGAAACTTTTTACATTTAGTGTACAAAATATGAAAACCATGTATCTGAAGTAGTTGAGAAGAGTAAGGCTAAAGAAGTAAAAATTCAGTCAGAGACAAATCTTTTAGCCAACCCTAATGTGAAGATATTGGATATTGAGAAAAGAATAAGAAAAGTAAATGATGAAATAAGGATTCTCAATGATGAAAATGATAGGAAATTGAAAAGATTCACTCTTCTAAGAGAGCACATTTCAATAAAGATAAGCATTGTTGAAGGACAGTTGGAAGAATGTCTTGCATCTAAGACATCTTTTGAGAAATTTAGTTTTGCAAACCTTCAAGCATGTGAGATATCATCTTATGGATTGTGTGCACTACATAGTGTTGCAGATTCCATTAAGAAGGCATGGGAGAAGGAGATAGAGAGAATTACAGTGAATTTTGCAGATTATGTTGCAAGCCTACCAGGTCTACAATTCAGAATCAAGGTATATAACAACTTTTTGAATATAGTTTTTGGCACCCTTTTTTTTGTCATTGTTGTCAAAGGGGGAGAGATATATAGCATAAAATTGATGTATTGATGATAAGGAAGTATATTCATGGGGGGAATATAGAATATAGATAAGATTTATGGAGTTATAAGGATAGGGAATATATTTTTTTTTATGGCCACAATTTTGTGTTTTTGAAGTTTTTAAGACTTAGCCAATTTTCTCATATGTTGTCACCAATGACAAAGAGGGAGATTTTTGGAAATTTTTCTGAGTTAGATATCTATATTTTGTCATTATGGAAACATATAATCTACATGAAGACAACATATGATAGAGAGCAAGTATGACATAGTGCAAAGAAAAATTGTCTAAGTATGTGTAGTATTTTCCTAGTGTAACCCGAGACAGTTTTTATTGGCAATGTCAATTGGAGTAAGTTCAATTCTTTCCCACTTGAATATAGATACTATGATGACTATTGAAGACTCACCTGAGAGTGCAAGTCTATACGGCACGTACGGAAGAAGTTATGGTAGTTTTACCAAAGACAGTGTTAAAGCCGACAGGAAAGAGAAGAAAACAGAATTGGTAGAGTTAAGGGATTATTTTGTTTATCAAAATAATGTCTTAATAATATAAAGGGACAAATCCCTAGATGTTAACCCTTGGGTAAATATGTATTTTTTGTAGAGCTTTATGTTTTGTAAAGCTGACTATAAAAGTTATTATTCCTAATAACTTGTATAAATATAAGGCATATGAAATGCAAAGAGTGACATGCAATGTATTGTAATAGTGAAAGATATTGATGCAAAGTTGTGAAAGTCAAGCAAGCAGTATAAGGTTATGTACCTTATCCTATTTTGTAATCAGTAATCATTATACATTACTTTTTTGGGTAGTGGGCTCATCTTGTAATCATTTGTAATCAGTACTACAAACTCTTAGCAGGATTGAGGCTTCTAACAAGGCCTATAGTCCCTTAATCAATACTAAGACACTATATGCATGTAACAGGCTCCTAATAGGGTCAAAATCCTTAACATGACACTTTTTGATTAGTGGATCTTTGTGGGTATCATCCCCACTAGGGTTTTCCCTTGGCCAGGGTTTCCTCGAGAACAAATAATTTGTTATGAGTTCATTTTCTTTGTTTTTATGCATGTTCTTTACTTTACTCTATTATGCAAGCATAAAGATAATCTATTATATCCATAATTGGGCAAAAGTAAAAGTTTGTAGAATACTTATTCACCTCCCCCTCTCAGTATTCCCTATTTCTAATAGTTGGGAGATGAACCTTCTGATGGATTGAATCCTGCCTTGAAGTGATCTCATTTGACTTATGTTTTGAGGGTCCCCATTTCCATGATTTCCTTTACTTTGGCCAGGTCTACTTCTATTCCTTTGGCTAAAACTATGTATGCTAAAAAATTTCCTTATTGTACACCAAATGCACATTTCTTTGGATTTAACCTTTCCTTGAATTTCTCCAATCTTGTAACTATCCTTTCTAGGATGGGTAGATGTTCCTCCCTTGAGTGGGATTTAGCAAGTATGTCATCTACATAGTCTTCTAGAAACTTGTGGATCATGTCATGAAATATGGTCATCATGGCTCTTTGATATGTCACTCCAACATTTTTGAGACCGAAGGGCATAACATTCCAGCAAAATGTCTACCATGCACATGTAAATGACATTTTGTCTTTATCCTAGGTGCTATCTTAATTTGATTATAGCCACTAAACCCATCCATAAGTGAGAACATTGAATGTCCCGCTATTAGATCTACGATGGTGTCTATGCTTGGTAGAGGAAAATCATCTTTGAGACATGCAATAATAAGATCCCTGAAGTTTGTGCAAATTCTAATAGATTTGTCTACTTTTGAAATAGGAACAATGTTTGAAATCCAATCAACATAATCAATGGCTCTTATGAACCCCACTTTTAGTAATTTCTCTAACTCCACTTTCACAAGTTGTGCTATGTGTGGATGCATCTTTCTCAATTTCTACTTTACTAGTCTCACTCCTTCTTTAATGTTTAGATGATGCATTATTAGATTAGGATCTAGTCCTTGCATATCATCATAGGACCATGCAAATTTGACTTTTTTCTCCTTGAATAATTTTATGAATTCCTTTCTTTCTTCACTAGATAAAGATGTTGCTAGATGTATGATTCTTGGTTCTGATTCTAGCCCAATGTTCACTTTCTCTGCTGGTTCAATTCGGATATGTGATATTTCCTCATAGTGCTTGAGAAAATTATCCAGCCCTTCCTCCTTAGGTGCCTCTATTTGATTTTCACCTTTGGAAATGCTCTTTATTTCTTTATCTTTTTGATATAATGTTGCCACAATACGGTCTTCAATATTAGATTCTTTCCATTTTTTATTTTTTTGGTTTTTTTAAACTTTTAACTGAACTGAAAGGTTGGATACTTCCCTTCATCACTTCTTCTATATATTCCATGGTAGAAGAAAGTTCAACTGCATTAAGGTATTGTGACAACAAGTTATCATTAAATAATGTCAAGAGGATTGTAGGTTCGATGGAATCCCATTCAATAAGCTCTTGATAGATATAGACCAAGGGATTTTTATCTTGGGTTTGTTTGATAGGGTTTAAGGACATGACCTCATTGGAAGGTTTGAACATTGTATTGCTCAAATCCATGATATGTGCCTCTTCTAGATGTTCTAGAGAACTAGGGTCAAAGTATTCCTCACTCGAATCCTCTTGGGTTTCTAATAGGTAAAAATCTCTTGGGTTAAACATAGGGTTATATTCTTCTATAGTAGTTCTCCATGATGGAACATAAGGTTCTCCTACCCATTGATTCTCTTTGATTTATTAACTTGGCACATTATCTAAGTGTATAGGTGTGAATCACATCTATCTCTTTATCTTGATAAGACTCACTTGACAATGTGTCCCACTCCCAATTGTTCGAATCTTCATCATTTTGGGAACCTAGTTTCAAGATTTGATCATAAACCCTTTGGTTCTTCTTTTGAGTGTACCCTTGTTCAAGGTACCCTAATCCATTTTTTTCCCCACTATCTCTCCATGACCCTTCAATGGGCTTAATTAGTCCTTCATTTCTTGTACCTAGAGGCCCTTGTCCTTTATATCCTATTTTCTTCATTATTTGAAATCCTTTGCCATATTGATGAGTGGGAATTCTTTTGTTTTGAATGCACTTTTCATGGGCACTTGATTCTTCATCCTTATATAGACAATTTAAGATTTCATTATCTTCTTCATCTATGGATGAAGAAGTACTTGCCCTCACAAAGTGGTAATTTTATTTATGGCATAGGTTAGATGGTCTTCCATTGAATTTGGGAGATAAGGGTGGATCCATCATAGATAACGATTATTCACCTACACCTTTCTGTTTGATTTTGCACATCTTCTCAAAAGTCTTCATCACGTGATCCATATTTTGATAATGAGAATCCTTGGTGTAAATTTGAATAGATCTAGCTTTGTCTTCTTTTTTTTCATAATGGGTACTTTCCTCACTAACTATCTCCTTTCCTTTATTCAATGTAGTTAAGCTAGTGGGAACTTGGTGATTTATAGCAACAACATCTTCTTTTCCTTTCTTTTCTTTTCCTTTCAAAGATGGAAGATCATTTAAACTTTGTCCTTGCTCTATTCTTTGGGACATTGATCCTTCTACATTATGTGGGACTAAGGAGTCATTTATAGGTTTCATGTTATTAAAATATTGGAAAGGATTTGAATTCCAACTTACCATGACTTCTTGTCCCATGTATGGAAATTTGAGGCATTAGAGATATGTAGAAGGTACTGCCTATATTTTGTGGATCCATGACCTTCCTAATAGGATATTGTAAGTCAATTTGAGGTATAGGACTTGGAAAATGGTCTCCTTTTGCATTGGGCCAACTCTAATGGGGAGTAATATGACACCTTTGGAGGCTCTTTCTTTGTCATTGTATGCCTTAATAGTTATTTTATTCTTTTGGTCAATAGCTTCCTCAGAAAATCCTAAGGCTTTAACCAAGTTTAGGATACAAATATTTAGGCATGCTCCTCCATAAATGAGGACTCTCTTCACCCTATGCTTGTGGATCAAAACCTCTATATCAAAAGGCATATTTTGTGGGTGATTCAAGAACATATCATCTTGTTCTGAGAAGGATAGACAATGGGGTGCAATAAGATGACCTACCATGTTTTGGAGCTAATC
Source organism: Chamaecyparis obtusa (assembly GCA_027943335.1). Lineage (NCBI taxonomy): Eukaryota > Viridiplantae > Streptophyta > Pinopsida > Cupressales > Cupressaceae > Chamaecyparis > Chamaecyparis obtusa. The sequence goes on along the minus strand of BSBK01012150.1, from coordinate 105,936 downwards.
CGCTATTAGGAATAGTCCCAAGAGATAACTGGGGGGGGAGGGGGGTGGGTGAATCAGTTATCTACAAGTTTCAATTCTTTATCCAATTAAGTATACTTAAACATAAAGCATAAACAAAATGAAAGAACACTTAAACACAACACAATATTTTAGTTATGGGGAAACCCAAATAGGTAAAAACCCCGATGGGAATTGACACCCACTAATATTATGCACTAGTCTATTATTATCCTTGTTAGAATATCCTTAACTCTGTTAGGATTTTCTTTACAATATATTTAGTATAGTAGACTTGGTCAAAGTTCAGACCCTGTTAGGATTCTTTTACAATAGTCCATGTTAGGGGAGAGGACGCACTATCTGAGAGCTCACTACTCAAAGGGGTGAAGGCTACAACCTTCTGAATGATAGATATACACTATATTTTGATCTTGGTGAAATGCACTTAGACCTGCTGTCTAGATCAGTACAATTGTATAGCACAAATACTTTACTTGGTCACATATACCTTCTTCTGATGGCTCAACACTTTGTAGACTCTTCTCTACTCTTCCCAATCAACTATGAACCAAACTCAAGAAATCACAAATGACTACTTATAAATATCTTTCCTTTAAATGATATAATCAAGTCGGCCTATTCGAACCACCTTGAAATCATATTAGAGAAACCATAACAAACTCCAATAATAATTCAGTTAGCTCTACTAAGCACGTAACACATTCTAGGACCTATCCAATAAGATAATTGTGGATGCACACTACACACTATCGACTCTACTGAAACAACTGGATCTTTCTCCTTGTTGGTAGTTTTTTTTGGTCTCAGTGTTTTCCGAATCAAAATTTTGAGTTCTTGTCTGGTCTCTATTGTAAATTTTTTTTTTAGGTCCTAGGTGTAATACCCCAAAAATGGGCTATAGGTTCATTGTCCTCCTACATCATCAAATCAGATGAATTCGACATCAAAGTCCTAACCTAAGGCACATCTAAACATCATCGAATCCTAATTGATTATCTCAAATTCTGCATTGGGGAATATTCCTAGTAATATTCCTAATCATCTTAATTATCTTTAATTTAATGATTGTTTGGTGATAAATCCAATTTATCCTAAAGTTTGATTAATTGAATATTCTCAATATTTAATTAATTAGATTTAATATTGCCACTTAATTATTTAATTGAATTTAATTATATTTATTCCTAATTAGTATTATTCAAATTCGACAATAAATAAAAAATCCTATGAATAATTGATTAAATTCTTATTTAATTAATTAAAGCAAGTAGTCAATTTTTAATAATATTGTTTTTGAATAAAAGTTTGAAAAATAATTGATTAACCCATAAATCAATTGTTTTATTTTTCAAAATCAGTTAAGTTGGAAATAAATCACTTTATTATTAAATTAATTCATAAATAAAACATGCACAATCAGAAAAGCAAACAACTATCAATTATCAATTAAATCTAAACTCTATTTTGAGTTAAACTCTACTTTTGCATGATTTTGTGAATTAAAACTAAAAATCAGCTGAGTGATTTATGGCTTTTATTCATGCACCTCCAAAGCCCTGGATTTGTATAAATTAAGGCTTCAACTCATCTCAAATCATCTCATATTTGTGCAAACTTATGTTGGCGAATTGGTATCTAAAGAATTGGAGCTTCTTTGTGAATCAACAACTTTGTGAGATCATTCATATTTTAGCATATCATTGTAGCTTATTATGCATATCAGTTTTTCATATAGATTAGATTTCATATCAGATTTCTCATATTATTGCATCTAAAATCCAAAAAAATAGATTAATTGCATTCATTCCATATCTAGATTTTGCATTCAAATCCTTCGTTTAGGTGTCGTCAAGGTCACTGATCTCGGTATAATCTGAGAATACATACTCGCATCTACTAGAAGGCAGTAAATCACCTGGTTAGATTAGTTTTTCATTTATTGCATGATTTTGATTTTAACTAACCTCTAATGTTTTACTGAAGTGTTGTGTCTACAGATCAGGTACAAAATTCACCCACACATTTTTGGCACCCACCATGGGGCAACCCACCTTTACATGTTGGTTTTGATTTTATTTTTTTTGGAGCTAACTCCCTTTTGCAGATTTACTTGGAGACTAAAACCCTAAAGTTTCAAAGATTTAATTTTATCTCCCAGACAGCTTGGAGTTTTTGGTTTAAATTTTTTTTTGCAAGTTGGAGACATATCAAGGAAGCTTGAATTAAAAATTTAGAATTTTTTGAGATGTTTTGAATTTTTAATAAATTGTTTTCAATTTTTCATAAATAATTCATTTTCAGTGCAAATCATCATAATTTTTTCAAATTTTTACATTTTTGGAAAGATATTTAAATTGTATAGGGGGTCCATTCTTTGTGTTTTAAATTTAGATGAAATATAGTAGCTCAAATAGTCAATTTACAAAAACTAGTCTATTTTGGTAAAATGGGTCTCTAGGGAACAAATCAAGAGATTTTTCTAAAATTTTTACATTTTTCGAAAAATCTCTATTTTTTAGTAGGGATATCTATTTTGTATTTCTATTTTTTTGGCCGAGATCATATCAAAAAAATTAGATCTTGTTGACTAGGTCAAATGCAACAAAAAAAAATAAAAGAATTGTGATGGGTATGCATTTATTTTTCATATGATTCAATGCATGATATGAGTTGTAATTTGGATTATTTGCTGGTTATTAGTGCTCCTAAAATTTTTTTTTTATATCTAACCCTACGGTTTTCATAAGTTGAATATACCTTGCATATCTTGTTTGCTTGTTTGCTTGTTGGCTTGTTGGCTTGTTGGAGAGTTCGTGGCTTGCTTGCATGGAAAAGCGCAATGAAAATTGCTAAAATAGGTAAAATCTACTAAGCGCATTGTGAGGAACTCAGGTATTCTATTACATCTAATAACACTTCATTTTGGGACATAAAACAAACTCTCTTGTGTCAAGCTTGAGTGCCTTTACATCTTTCATAATTCACACTTCAGTTTTGGGCTCTAAAAAAGAACATAGATTTGCTTTTCACATATCTATTACAGATAGTAAATAGGCCCTATGAACACTATTCCTGGCTCTTGAGAGAGTGGGTTTCCAGTGAAACTCTTCTCAATGAAGGAACCCTTGTAGGTAGGGAGGTTACTGAGAGCGTCTCACGTTCTACTATATTTGTACGTCTTTAGCTTCTGATTGATACATTCTCTCTCCGGAGAGGTTGATAGATCATAAGTGGTTGACATCATAGATCTTTGTGAGACAATTTGGTCTTAGCGTGTTAGATTAATCTGTCTACTTTGTTTTGGTGAAGTGAAGAGGTTAGGGGATTATTCTCTACTTCCTTTTTGGATAGTACCAAAAATCTAGATTCTTGAATCTGATCTAGTCTTCATGTGGTATATCTTGTGAGTCACCTTTAGAGAGGGTTAACCATAGTGGACATTCCCTTAATTGGGTCAACCATGTTGACTGAACCTCAAGCGGTAATAGCCATTTTCATCGTGGTAGTGACAACCACTATATAAATGTCATGTTGGAAGAAATATCCACAGGTGTGGTCTCTTCTTGGGCTGTCAAATCTCCCTAGCAGATCCTGAAGATTAAGTTCTCGAACTGTGTCAAACCATGGTGCACCTAGATTGGAGTTCTCCCTCTTGGATCATAAAATTTGCAGAGTCAAACCATTACTAAAAATGCTAGTGAGGCCAAATTTACATTTTCTAGGAATATGTGCATTATTGCAAAACTTTTTGGAACATACACAATTAGCACTTCTAAGGATTAGCACAAATAAGTCACTTGATTGTTCATGCACAAGGTTGTTTTTTCCCTTGTTCATTGTTTTCAAACATGCTTGAAATCACTTGCTTGCTATTTTATGTGCTTCCTTATCTATCTGGTTACTGAAAATGAACAAATCTATTGCAATCCTCAAATTTGGACATTGAAATTTGCAAAAAATCTAAAACTGAGAACCCAAAATTTGCAAAAATTGAAGTGAAATTCCTTTCTGGAGTCAAAAGTTGTTTCATTAGGTTATAAAGTCATACGAGTTTTGGTCAAGAGTCATTTCATAACCCCATAATTGTCGTATGGTAACTAGTATATTATCGTATGAGTGTTGTTGCCAGTCATTTTCAAAAGTCAATTTTCCTATTATCAACTATCATGCAAGTTTGTCAACTGTCGTACGAGTTTTTCAATTATCATTTCATGCTATACCCACTATCATACAAGCCTGTAGAAAGTCATTTGAGAAGTTTTGAAAAATTGCTAGAAAGTTGTCAAAATTGCTAGATATCCAGCTTTTCCAGCCTATTTCCAGAGTTTGTCAAGAAAATCACTATGTCAGGAATAGAGCAACAAACTACTAAGAATCCAATCATTTTCCTAAAGTGGCCTTTTGAATCTGATTTAGCCTTCTATTTAATCAATTTGAGTCTTTATCATCTTGTGTCAAAACCTTGTCATAACTATCAATCTTCAATCAATCATCAAAATGGCTAAGTGTTGTGAACTCGTGTCAGCTATCTTTTGGGAATCCACCCATACATCCAAGGCACAGTCTCCTTCATTTACATCTAATCCAAGATTCAATCAATCAAACCTTGACAAGGTTGCATCATTTGATCATCTTGATTCAATTCATTCTTTAGTTGTCTTTATCACATTCTTTCACTTCACCCAAGGTTAATGGTGGAAACTAGAGCTTCCTCTCAAAATAAATCAGGAGAAGGACTTAACACTAGAACTTTGTCTACTCACATAGGTCCAACTCTTGAGCAACTCTACAATTCTGGTCTTTATGAAGATGACAGTCTTGTCAACTTTTGATTAAAAACTGGTTACATTCCCCCTCCATCAATTCAAGGAGTCAATCAACAAAATCTACATCAATCTATTCCAGGGAGTCCTAAAACTCTTAGCATGTCTCAAATAATTACTACACATGTGGAAGAAACTCTAATCACTGCTATGATGAAATAGATGCATGCTATGCAAGTCAAACTTAACAAACTTGAGAAAGAAAAGGAACCTAAAGAGTTCTCCATGGAAGCTCTATGCCCTTTTCCATTTGATAAAGACTTGTACATGTCACCATGCCCTCAGACAGAATATGTGCAATGAGATAATCCTTTTGATACTTCTTCCATGGAGAGTGACATGCCCATCTTTGAATACTATGATGACTATGATGAGGGACAATATAATGATACCTATGACACCTCTGTTCCTAAGAGTCCTCCTCGCCGTGTGCTCATGCTTACTGGAAATGGGTTGTCACATTGGATAGATTGTGATGGTGATCCATATGATTTTTATTTTGAAAGAGACTTTGATGATTTTTTTGAACAATACCTAGATGATACATCTACTTCTATTAAGGAAGAGAAAGCTTACCCAGCTGATTATAAATGTGCATACTATAAGGATCTCTCCTCTAAGAATTATCATGCTGAAAATAAAGATTACACTCTCAAGAAAGATCATGTTAGTGTTGAACCTTTGTCTTGTGATGGTTCCCTTCCATCCCTTACTTCCTCCAATACCCATACATTTCCCAAAGTTTCCAAGCCTATCAAATCTTTCACAAGTCCTTCATCCAAAAAAGATCCTAATACTTTTCATGTGGTTTCCTATAGTTATCCTCTAGGGCTACCTCTTAAAGAAACTCAAGCTAACCTTCACTTGGCTGCAAATACTTTTCATAATGCTAAACCCAAAGAGCCTAAGCCTTTATATGCTATAATTCCTACTTTAGCTAGTCCTTCACCATCTCTTCCAAAGTCTTCCATACAATTTCAACATTCTTCCTTGTCCTTAAAAGTGGCTCCATGTCAAGAGGACTCTAAAAATGATAAAGAAAAGAACATAAAGAAAGATCAAGATCAAGAAACCTCCATGTCATCCAATCTTTTTCATGATGTCTCTTATCCATTCCATGGTTCTTTTGATCTTGCACACCCTTTCTCATGCATTCCATCATGTCTTAAGTCTTCTCCTAAGCAAGATCAAGTTACTACTTACACCGTTGAGCTTATTGACAATCAAAATAACCTTACCGAACTTCCAATTTCCAGAGATGATACTTCCATTAAGGTTGGTAAAAATGGTGTTGTTACTTCAAACATTAAGCCTATTGAAAATCAAGAGAAAAATTATGCGCTTATGCTATCCAAAGATCCTTGTCAAGATCAAAGTCTTCCATCTTCTTATTCTACCACTCCATGTTCGTTTCCACTTTCTACTCTTCCTAAGTCTTTGCAAGCTTTGAACAATCCTATCAAAGAAGGTTCTCATATTCAAGATGTCCATGATTCTATTGAAAATCTTAATGCTCCCTCTAAAGATGCTAATGTCCTTGGTTGTCATATAAATGTTGATGAACTTGTTAATTATCCTTTTGCGTCTTCCACTTCCATCCTGGGACCTCTTCCACAACTACAAAGGGCTTCACGTCTACCTTCCATCTTAGGTCCTTATGTCCCTTCACTTTCCCCTCCTAACTCTCCTAATTCTCCATCCATCTTGGGTCCTTACACCCCTCCATCTCCCATCTTCTCTCAAGATCAACATAGATGCATACCCTTGAATCCTTTTCATCCACCCACCCATTTAAACCAGTCATATCCTCCTTCTTCTTCTACAAGTCCCAAGTTCTTTGGAAGTAACTTGAATGTTTAATACAAGAAAAAGAAACAATACAAGAATCTATGAAAAAAAGATCACCATGTATCCTATAATTGACATGGAGGCATAAAGTCAAAACAGATATCTAAAAAAAAAACTACAAGACAAGTATGGGTTCAAAAATCCATCATTAAAGATATTCTCTCTAGATCATCAAAATGAAATGAAAAGCCTATGGCTATATGGATTCCAAAGTCTCTCTTGAAAGAGTCTAATGTTGAGAAACAAGTGAAGTTGACATTCAAGCTTCCAAAGACTTCCACTTCATCTTCTTCCAAAAATATTCTTCCATTCCATGTGCCTAAACCACAACCTCTGCTATCCATTTTCCATATTCCTTCACGTATTTCTTCATTCACATTTCCTCCATCCTCTCACCACCCTTCATGTGTGTTGATGTTGATCTTGCTTTCCTTTCCATCTACCCTTTCACAATCCTTCCATTCATTATCCTCCTACCTTCTATCTTTTTTCCTCATTTGCCTATTCCTCCTATCTTCCAACCTCACTCGCTTTACATAAAACTTTATCCTCCATTTTTCTCTTCCATCTCCCTTTCCCTATCAACATCTTTGAGCATATCATCTTGAATCCTTGACATATCATGGTTTATCCTTTCAAGGAGCATTATCTAAAGATCTTGCCTTTCTTCCAAAGAAATAAATAAATAAATAAATAAATAAAATAAATTTAAATTTAAATTTAAAAATGTGCCTTGGTGAAAACCTGCAAACAGGCACCTTGGTAGCAAAAATAAAAAGAAATAAATTCATCCTATGGTGAAAACCACTTGTGGTGTCTTAGATAAGTACCATGATGAAAACTTGGCAATCAGGTATCATGCATAGTTCTTTACATATTTCATCCATTCCATCTTCTCTCTTTGATCTTGACAATGTTGATCTATACACGAACATTTTGCTATTTTGTGAGCTATCTTACGATGATCTTGATTTCATTCCTTCCATGTTTAGCCTTCATATCCATTTTCCTCCATTCATTCTAGCCTTTCACCATCCTTTTCCCCTTTAGTCTTGATCTAATAACAAAAAAAGAGTAAAACACGATGCTATGAAGTCTCTTGACATGTTTACTCCTTTGGACTTCATCCTTTCCTGCTCTTGCATTACGATTTTGTGACTTATCCTATGCTGGCCTTTCATTGCTTGTTCAAATGTGCTTTACATGACAATTTTTCTCTAGCTTGGGTATTCTTGAGGAGTTTTCCCTTGAGGATTTTTTCCCTTCATTCTCCTTCATTCTCTTTTCTTCCATCTCTTCCACTAGCTTGCCAATCCCTCTTGTTCTCCACCTTGCTAGACATTGGGACTACATGATATGATCTTGCTTGGGAGTTTGCAATGGAAAAAAATGTTATCAAGTATACCAAGTATCAGAACAAGTATCAGAATGCCCACTAGGGCTACACCTTTTTCTTTAGTTTATGGGTCTAAAGTGGTACTACCTATTGAGGTTGAAATCCCATCAATAAGAATCAGAATGCATGGTCTAGTAATTGATGATGACTACAGAGTGTCTATGTTGCAAGAACTTGAACTACTAGATGAGCATAGACAAGTAGCATATGATCATCTTAGAGTATATCAGAAGAGAATGTCTAGAGGTTACAACAAGAAAGTCAGACACAGAGAATTTCAGGTTGGTGATCTAGTCTTGAGAGAGAATCCTAAAAATCAATCATATAGAGAATGTAAGGGGAAGTTTGAACCCAACTAGTTGGGTCCCTTTGTAATCACTACTACTTTTGGCTTTGGTGCCTATCAACTCTCAATGACTAAAGGAGAATAGCTCTAAGAACCAATCAACATTCTCCATCTGAAGAAATTCTATCCCTAATGCATTCAGTGTAATGTAAAATGTCCTAAAAAAATCTTAAAATTTTGAAAAAGTCCTAAAAAAATGAACATCTTGGTGAAAACCTAGCAATAGGTGCCTTGATGATTCACAAAAAAAGTAAAAAATATCAACAGTACAAAAAAATTGAAAAAATGAAAAATACAAAAAAATGAGAAAAAGAAAAAGTACCTTGGTGAAAACTTGGAAACAAGCGCCTTGGTAGCAAAAATAGAATCTCTACCAAGATGGTGAAAACTTGGCAAACGGGTGCCACTTGTTCAAAATGCTCCATCTATCAGCACAATCTTGGTCTTTCCCAGCTTTTAGTCTTGCTTTAGTTTGTACATATCTCCCAGTTTGTTTATGCATTCCTATTTTCAATAAGTCGATCTGTACACCAATCAGCTCAAGCATTTGTATCCTATCAATGTTAAAACTTGGGGGAAATCAATGTCATATCCTATGGCCTCCAATGTATCTGAGACATATCATATCCAATCAGAGTCCTTTGAAGCTTCATTTGAGTTGGTCAGTCTGTCTTGTCTCCAAAAAGGATTTTGCATCTACAACAACGCAATCAAACATCAAAACAAACTGAAAACAATCTGTGCTTTACATGCTTTTATCTCCTTGTATGCTTACTGATTCGCATTGAGATTTTTGCATATTATGTTCTTTCAAGCTCTTCGATGATGTCCTTTACAAGATTTAGAGAGTGATGACTGGGGGCATAATCTTTTCTTTGTTTTCTTCTTGTATGTGAAAATATAACAACTTTGGAAATTCTAGATTGAAATGGTGTCTGACTGTAAGAGCCTCTATCTCGAATTGGATGGCCATGCGTACCTCGACCATTGATACCCAAAAAATTCAAGGAAGTTTGATCTAACTATTGTTTTTTCAAGTGAGTTCTTTCTCCTACTATGAGATGTGATCTTACCTAAGGATGTGAATGATAAAATGTCACTACGGGTAATTCACATTGGATTTAGAATGATCTCTTAATTGCTTGATGTTTTTGTACCGCAAGGCATATTCAGGTCATCACAATGTTTATGTTTTGATGCTTATAAAAATTGCTATATCAAAATGGACATGATATTCAGGTCATCCTAGCATTTGTGCCTTGATTCTTATATCTAATCCAACATTCCGAAAACAAAATCAAAATTCATATAGCCATGGTTTCCTAATCAGTGGGTGTTGTATTGATTCTTGCATATACAAATCGATATTCATATGTCTATAGTTTCCTAGATAGTGGACATTGTATTGATTTATCCGGTTACCTCAAAATTCAATGATGAGAATGATCGACACATGATTAGTGACTAGGTCCTAGGTCTTAGGTTGCATTTCATACTACGTGTCTCTTTGCATTTTTTCATGTTTGCATGATCTCACAATGGCTAAATGAACTTCAATGCTTAAACAATTCTCCACTTGTATCTTCAAATCTAACAAGAGCTAAATCTTACATGAAGGTCCATCCAATGAAATAGCAAGTAGAATCATTTTTTGGGATCAAAATCAAAATCTGAGATCATTCATATTATTAACTACTTGCATAATCGACCTTCATTCATCATAGAAATCTAGAATTCAACTTAACTGATTATCTTACATCAAACTATCAAAATTTCAACTTGGTTAACCATGGTCAACTCATGGTCAAGCCTAGTCAAACTTGGTCTTCTGGACCTCCAAATGATGCAAAATACATTCCCGAACATGTTTAACCACTTCTCCAATCAATTAACATGCTTCTGAACTATTAACGCTGACTTTTTTTCTTAGATTTCAATTTTAATCCCAAAAGGGGCATGGTATTGCATATCATTCAAAGTCTGTAATCTAAAATTGGAAATCTATTCTTCCTTAGTAATCAAGACAACAACCACGTCTAGTTGCTGGTTCATCAAAAGACCTCATCACCTGGGGCAAATCTTTCATCACTTTAGACATATTAGATTCATCGAGATCCATAACAATCTGGTATTCTCTTAATCTTGTAAATTGTATTAGTTTTTGCAACTATTGGTTCAATTGTGTTATTTCCTTGGTTCTTCAAAAATTGAAGGGTTCAGATGTGATACTAATGTGATTCAATATAAGGACAATCAGGTTTGGAATCAGTCACTCACTTCTTTGCAATCATAAGGTTCAGAATCGGGCATTTTGACACTTTTTCGTAATCATCAGTTCATTTGCTGTTATAGTTAACATTATCTTTGGTCATTCAGGACCTATTATCTTCATATCAATTTCAATCAGTTTCGGTCTCATATCAATATCAATTTCAAACATCAATTTCAACATCATATACATATTGTTTTTGAACCACTGTGCTTTGCACAACAATTCAAAGAGGGGGAAAATGTAATACCCCAAAAATGGGCTATAGGTTCATTAACCTCCTACATCATCAAATCAGATGCAATCAACATCGAAGTCCTAACCTAAGGCACATCTGAACATCATCGAATCCTAATTGATTATCTCAAATTCTGCATCAGAGAATATTCCTAGTAATATTCCTAATCATCTTAATTATCTTTAATTTAATGATTGTTTGGTGATAAATCCAATTTATCCTAAAGTTTGATTAATTGAATATTCTCAATATTTAATTAATTAGATTTAAAACTGCCACTTAATTATTTAATTAAATTAAATTATATTTATTCCTAATTAGTATTATTCAAATTTGACAATAAATAAAAAATCCTATGAATAATTGATTAAATTCATATTTAATTAATTAAAGCAAGTTGTCAATTTTTAATAATATTGTTTTTGAATAAAGGTTTGAAAAATAATTGATTAACCCATAAATCAATTATTTTATTTTTCAAAATTAGTTAAGTTGGAAATAAATCACTTTATTATTAAATTAATTCATAAATAAAACATGCACAATCAGAAAAGCGGACAACTATCAATTATCAATTAAATCTAAACTCTATTTTGAGTTAAACTCTGCTTTTGCATGATTTTGTGAATTAAAACTAAAAATCAACAGAGTGATTTATGGCTTTTATTCATGCACCTCCAAAGCCCTGGATTTATATAAATTAAGGCTTCAGCTCATCTCAAATCATCTCATATTTGTGCAATCTTATGCTGGCGAATTGGTATCTTAAGAATTGGAGCTTCTTTGTGAATCAACAACTTTGTGAGATCATTCATATTTTAGCATATCATTGTAGCTTAATTTGCATATCAGTTTCTCATATAGATTAGATTTCATATCAGATTTCTCATATTGTTGTATCTAAAATCCAAAAAAATAGATTAATTGAATTCATTCCATATCTAGATTTTGCATTCAAATCCTTCATTTAGGTGTCATCAAGGTTACTGATCTCGGTATAATCTGAGAATACATACTCACACTCGCATATATTAGAAGGCAGTAAATCACCTGGTTAGATTAGATTTTCATTTATTGCACAATTTTGATTTTAACTAACCTCTAATGTTTTACTAAAGTGTTGTGTCCATAGATCAAGTACAAAATTCACACACACACTAGGTGTTTAACCTTAGGTTTTTCAAACCCTTTCCCCTAAAAATCCAAAAGCCCTAGTTTAGAATTTTGGCCTTCTATTTTTCTGTTACTTTATCAGATCACTTAAGTTTTAAATAAAGCATGTGCACTTTATTTTTCCTCAGTTAGTTGCTTAGTCTCCCAAAGATATCAGCATATTCTTAAATGTCTAGTGATTTCCTGAAAGCTATTGTCGCCTGGTCTCAAGATGACTTCAGAATATTCTCTATTGTCAAAATGACTTAGCGATTGCCTTTTAGTCTCTAGGTTTGTATATGTTCTTCTTGAGATCTAGTGACTGCTATGATAAATTTTGCAAGGAAGGAACTATGGTTGCACAATCTCTAGATGAAAATTACCTTTGGTTGGGTTGTCTCTAAATGATTTTGTGAAGTAAAATACTTTCTAGCAATTATGATTTCCTCTTTAGTCACTGAATCTCTATATAAGTGTGTGGTCTTATTCCATTTTAATCACCAAGTCTCCAGGACTTCATGCGGCTGGTTAAATCATTCAGCAACTTGGATTTTCAAATGGTCGTGTCATCTCCTGATGTGGCGGTTATCTCCCATGCGGTCAGCGATCAGGTGACATGGTTGTTTCTAGATCTTCAGATGCAACAGTTAAGTCATAAAGGATTAAAGGATTCAGTATAGATGGCAAGATGAGGTTTTGATCAACGGATGACATTTAATCTCAGAATTAAATTATGGTTTAGAAAATCTTTCAGCGACTTTGAGAAATGAGCTATTCACCAAGTCTCTACTATTAACTAAGGTTAGATAAAGTATTTCACGAATGGGAGAAACATACAGTCACGTGATCTCAAGATGATGCTGAGTTAAAAAGAAGAATTAGTAAGCTGCTTCATCCTAGCCGTTGATTTAATCTTCATCTTGTGGTGGTCGCGAAGTCTCTATACCAAATTCAGGTTATGAAAAGCTCTCAGTGATTAAAAATTTGCCTATTATTGCCAGATCTCATGATAGAATTTGAAGGTAGTCTTAGTCACGTGATCTCGTAAAGAGAAATATTTCACCCGCAACTAAGAAGTAGACTATAGTCGAGTGATCTCTGATTGTGAAAAATCAAACCATGGACTAAAGAGAAGGACTATAGTAGCAGAGTCTCTAGATCAAAAATTTGTAGTGATTGCTTAATCTTGTAATGAATTCACAAACCGTAAAATCTTTCAATGACTACGAGAAGTCCTCTTAGTCGTGAAGTCTCACAAGCATTTTAGAGGCACCAATGTTATTAAATGATCGTGAGACTTTTCCCCAATTGTGAGGTCTCTAAATAATTGAATTTGAATTTCTTCAGCTATGGCTAGTAAATTAAGCTTTGTTCATGTTGAGTAATCATAGAGGTGACATCTTTGATGGATTTTTAGTGTTGAACATAATGGTGCATTCAATTCCACAGAATAAAATAGTTAGCGGTCACTCATTTGAAGGTTACGGAGCATTGTGAAGAGTACAAAGCGCTAAGTTTTTAGAGCTTTCCAGAATTATAGTGTGACTAGTGATTTTGCAGAGAATTTCCTGTATTCAGTTAGAATGAGTCAAGCAGTAGCAAGTGGAGCTTCAACTAGCCGAGGGTCTAAGGAGAAGGTGAAAGAAAGTTATTGAGATGAGTTCCTCACTCTCTTGTCAGGATCTTCCAGAACAAAAAGGTTAGTGATGATTATTTTGTGGATGAATTAGCTTATTGCAGAGATGCTAAAACTCTTGAAGTCATGGGCATGTGTTTATTCGGGTATTTTTATAAGAACCATGATAGTTCAATTCCAGTCTCAAACCCTTGGACATCAGGGTTAGCTAAATTAATTATTCCTGAGGTCTTTTTAGATGTAGAAGCATTGCTTATGCTGTCTCAATGGTATGATCCCCTATCTAAAACTATTAGAAAAGAAGATGGCTCTCCCCTTGTAACTCTAGACCAAAATTCATTCATGAATGCTTTTGGAATCCAAATCCCTATGGCCACTGAAATAAATTTTCAAGCCCAAGAAAATAGATATGTCAGAGAGGCTGCATTGGTCTCTAAGGAGATTAAGAGCCATATGTCCAAAGAAAACAAGAACTACATTGCACCCATGGCTAGGTCGACTCCATATTTTTACAAAGACCTCTGGTTTTACATGAAATACATTGCATATGAGATATGCTAGGTCCTAGGAGTCGATGTAGGCCTAGAGAGGATCACATCTAATATTTTGATGCTAGTTATGGATTCACAAAGTCATCTGGTGAGCCGAGGATATGATTATATTGGATATGTGATAAACATAATGTATGAGGGTTTTTTGTATTTAAAGAATTTCACATCTGGTTCTACACCCAAGTTATTACACTATTCTTTACTGATGCACCTTATTGTGTATCATAATTATAATCTTATAAATATGGAGGATCTTAAGCGACAAATGATGTGGAGTGTATAGCCCAACCCAGTGTAGTTTTGGTTAGGAATTTGGAGTCCTTCTTGTCCTAGGTGTGATTTTGGTGCTTTTGAATATCGGATTATGTACCCCATTCTCTAGAGTTTGGGAGTTAATTGCACAAGGTTGTCCACCAAGGTCCTACAATTGGTAAGACCCTAATAGTTTGTTCATAATTGGAAAAAAGGTCATAATTGGGGAGACTTTTTCTTTGAGAAGGGTTATACAATGATCAGAGTTTATGGATGCCCTCACCCTCCCCATCTGATGCCATTTTTTGTCCCACCAAGAATTGCATTTCTAGAGTTTATCTGGCAACTCATGCTGACAGATAAAGAACATTTGGCTCCCCACAGAAAAGGGACTTTCACACCTCAGCACTTTAATATGCATTATCTTACAATAGGAAAAGGAGCTTTCAACAAGGTGAATGATTGGTTAGAAAATTATAAGATGTATGCAGCACCCTATAGATATATGGATACAAAAGGTTTCATAGACATTTCTAGGAGATATTACATGCCTACCATTCCTTTTAATAAGCAACATGAGGAATATCCAGAGGAGGATGTGATCAGAAACATCATTGAGGATGATGAGGTAGAGAAAAGAGTACAACAATTAGATCGATTATTTAAAGTTAAGAAATAGTTAAAAGGAAAAGGATTGGTTTTTGGGGGTTTCTTTCCCATTTTGTCTTACCTCTAGAGACATGAGCAGATGATGGCTCAATTTGACATATTGGTAGAATCCATGAAGGATCAAATTGATGATACTAATAAGGGTAAAAAGGCCCACTCTAATTCTGAATGTGAAGAAGATAGTGATGGTGGATACCCAATATATAGCCCACCCCCTATGGAGAAACCAATGATTGAAGGGACTGAAGAAGGAAATGAAGCCATTGACCTTAATAAGTTACCCAGCTTTGATGATACTACTGAGCCCCTCAAGAAAAAGTGGAAGTTATTGGCCAGGGGACCTTTAGAGAAGAAAAAAGATAGAGTAGGTGCCCTCTTTATAGGAATTGGTGTCCATCATCACCAGATAAGAAAAGTAGTAAGAGAGGTAAAAATACAACAGAGATATGAGACTGAGGATGTCGAATTGCCTTTGACCCTTGGCCAAGATGAGAGATTAATTGAGCAGGATACTTTCCTGAATGATGATAATTTTTTGAATTCAAATGAATTC
Source organism: Chamaecyparis obtusa (assembly GCA_027943335.1). Lineage (NCBI taxonomy): Eukaryota > Viridiplantae > Streptophyta > Pinopsida > Cupressales > Cupressaceae > Chamaecyparis > Chamaecyparis obtusa. The sequence continues at coordinate 90,182 of BSBK01012150.1, read as the reverse complement.
AAAAGCTTCTTACTTTGGCACAAGCAATAATAGGTTGCATCTAGTGTGTAAATAACTGAAGAGGGTAAGTGCCAGATGAGGTGGTACAATAGCTAAAAGAGTATGATCCTGAAGCTAAGAGTTTAACCCCAGATGAGGCTAGGCAATTGGTAAGACAAAGCAACATGCTTCTTGTGCCTCGGTGGAATTATATTCTGATTTCATAATTGATCAAATAAAGAGACAAGAAGATGTCACTCTCTCTTCAGAGACCCAAGTTGTGGATATCATCAAAGGATTTGGGTATAGCCCAAAGAATAAGGCATTAGCCATGTGGAGCTTATATCCTAAGGACAAGAAGCCACAAATTTTGAATGTGAAGGAATAGATGGAAGGAGATAAGATTGTGTGGTCTATCCACAATATAGGGGACCTAGAAATATCTCAAGTCTTGACCCAGTTTGTAAAATTAAATGAGGACAAAAAAAAGCAGCTATCTGAGAGGTATGGTGCTCTATTGAGTGACTATAGTGCCCTTGTGAAAGATAGGGACTTACAAATAATAAAGGTAACAATATTAGAGAAGCATGTAGAGGAGTTGTAGCTACAAATCATTAATACTCCTGTAGTGGCTCCTCGACCGCCTGAGCTGCCTATATTAATTGAGGCACACAAAATGATAGAAGAAGAAGTGGCTGCAGAATTGAAGAAGATAAATGAGGAGAAAAATGAGGCTATCTTGCAGGCCCTATTAGATATTCTGCAGTACAGAATAAATGCAATTAAGGATAAATTTGATCTTGTTTTTAATGTCTATGGCAAGTTGCCAGAATTGTAGAAAGAAGTTAAAAAGTACATACAAATTTTGAGTGGATATCATGCAATTTGGTCTGTCAGAGCACCACTTTTTGAGAGATTCATATTTTCTCAATCTTTGGGAAGTAATGTTCCGGAGATAGTTGTGAGGGTTGGTGAGGAGATAGATAGAGTTAAAGCCATATTACCACTTTTTAAAGGTAAGGAAAATTTGATTTAGGATAAGATAGCCATGCTCATCTCCTATTCCAACAAGTTTATCGCTTCAATTATGAATATAGATGGAGCCATAAAGAGTCTTGATCAGTGGAGATCAGATGCTGATCTTTTATTGCCTAGGAAAGAGGCATTTTAAGGTGAAGAAGGTAATGTTGATTTGGAAAGTTTCAATAAAACCCTGGATGAAGCCATTAAGGCAGAGACAGATCTCACCAAATTTATAATAGATGTCAAAGCAATTACGGATGGTAGGTGGGAGAAAAAAAGGCACATTTATAGCTCATCTAGGATTTTAATTGGTCATCAGATGAAGAAGTGATTGCATGGGATGAGTTAACAGAGCCCAAGAAGGTTAAATCCACTGTAGTTGACTTGGAAATTTTGGATGAAGAATGAGGAGGATATCTAACATACCTGACACCTGATCTTAGAATATAGGGATGATAAGCTATCATTTAAGAGTGGTGTAGGTTAGCCTAAAATGGCGGTAACCATATCTCATTAAAACTTATGAAGCTATCATAAATACTTGCAGACAAAGGTGTCGGTTTTCATGCGGTCAAGGATGAACAACGTCCAAGAAATTTTTGTCTTTCCACTGCCTAAGGGCTTATTGTATTTTATTTTTTATGATTTTTCTCTTGTGCTTCTAGGGTTAGGGTTTTCAACCATCCAAAGCTTGTTGAATTCCCATTCATAAGATAATTCCAATATGGTTGAAAGGGAGATATAAATAGAGTCGAAGACTCATTTTTTAGGGGATCGAAAAAGATAATAGAAAAATTGAACAGAATTACTTTGAAGAAGACATCCAAGTTTTGTGTTTGATCTTCTAAGTAATAGAATTGTGAATGTAATTGGCAAGTTGATTTTAATACAAATACACTGCAAATTCTACCATATATTATTGTTGTCTCTTTACCTTTATGTTGTACTCTTGTATGTTTTACTTGTTAGACATTTAAAATATACCAATTGTAAAGCAACTTACTGGCTTGATTATGATTTTCTTTCAAGGAAAGAATTAAAGTTCTCATAGTTCATCTAGAAGAGTAGATATATTTGTATGGATTGTTGATTATAACAATATTTGGTTAATAGAATAGTTTGTAAGGCAATCTATTTGGATTTGTGGCTGGTATACAAGGCATACTATTGTATTTCTATCAAAATTATCTAGTTGATTTTCATTTAGATTTCTTTTTCCCAATAGATAAGGCATTGATTTGGTGTTTGTTTCTTGTGGTTTTATCTTTCATAGATCTTTAGAAGAAAAATTGAAACTTTCACATCAATTATCAATACATTTTCATTTCATGTTTATTGCACAAAATAGATAGGACTGTTCCTAAAACACACAGTTTATATTTATTGATTCCTTGAAGAGAGAATCATTTAGGTTGCCCCTCCTTAAAAGGAAGAAGGATGGGAATCCTTAAATCATTGATCCTTGCTTTATTTTCCATCATATTTTTCTTGGTTAAGCTTTGCATTAAATTGATCCTAGTCATATGCAGAGTGTTTTATGGATTGATGCATTAGAGGGATTAATAGCATATCAGTGTCCACTCACATAAACACTGTGTAATCAATTATCATTAAAAGGTAATACCTACATGAGTATGTGGAGCTCAAAACAAAGGAGGATCTTATCCAATCCTAGTAATTAGGTCTTTCTCTTGTTTGGGTCAGCCTTAAGAAGCATAGTTTCAAGTAATCAGTTTGATCCTACAAGAAAAATCCCTAACAAATTGGCTACTCCGCTGGGGATTCTAATTAAGGTCTTTTACAAAGTCACAAGTGAGGCAGGTTTCAAGTTGTGTTCAACTCCTAGCCTCCTCATTTCTTACCAGTCAGTCATAATTGAAGATCAGAATTTTTTTTTTTTCATCTCTCAGTATCCTGCCTTTAGGAGCCTGGCTGGTTGTCTCTCCTAAAAGAATACTAGACTACTTTCCCCAAACCCCAAAAGTAAATTGGGTGGCAACTCTTTACAAAATCTCTGAACCAGTGTTCCAAATAAAGATTTCCCTATTTTATAATGACTCATAAAAATACAAGATCTTGGAGAAAGGAACACCTAGAAGAAAATCTAGAAGGAGAACTCCTGGCTACATCAAGACAAAGTCATATAAGGAAGGAAAAAAAAACTAATGACATGTCTTTTACATGGAAGTAGAAAGGAAGTACAAGGACAGGAGATCATGTTCAGATAAACCAAGAAGGAAATACTTCTGAATATGAGGAAGTAGTTGATTTGGGTTTAAATCAGTATGAGGATTATTAATCACCTTCTAAAAATGATGGAAGGAGAACACAACCTCATAGGAGAGGAATCCCTGGGAATAACAGAAGATCTAGAAGCCAAGGTAGGAATAGACAAGACTTTGTTCCTTCTTTTCCCCATGATTCCCCCTTACAGGGCCACCAAATACCAAATGACCACCAAGAGGAGGTCCCTACCCAAGAATCATCATCTGAAATAGCCCTTTCCTGATTCTAAGGAAATTTTTGAAGAAGTGTTTGAGCTGGAAAGAAAGATCCAAGAGAAAATTCAAATAAGGTAGAAAAGAGAGAAGGAAAAGGAGGAAAAGATTAGGCATGCTATGATCAGAGCAGAACAATTGAAGAAGCAATTGTTGGAATTTGAAGCCATAAATCATATTCCTGTAACTAAACAAATAGAGGACCGACCTATTGTCCAAAAAATTTAAAAAGATAAGAAATCCTAAGGACAAAGGTAAGCAAAAAGCTATAGGGATCTCAATAAATGAACCAAATCCTGCCAAGAAATCCCTAGATCAAGCAGCAAGATTAGATGATGACTTAGAAAAGGCCAAAAGGGAACAAGAATTATTGGCCAAAGAGCTAGAAAAGGAAGAGCTGGAAGCCATTGTAGCTGAGATAAAAAGAAAGATTGACTTCCTTAAGCAATCTTCTGGACCCACCAATACACTTTCCACTTCTCTAGCACAAGGTGCAAATGTGTTGAACACTGCTAAGACTACACGTATGCCCAAGAGTTCTACTATTTCAAATATTCAAACATCCACATCTTTAGGTACTAGCCCATCTCAAATAGGGTCAATACATGAGAGACATAAACAATTGGTTTTTATTGGGATTTCTGGTTACCCAAATCCCATCCCTGATGAAATTAGGAAAAAACTTCCAAAGTTCACTGGAAGTAATGTAGTCACTTGTGAAGAGCATTTGGAAAGTTTCATTGATGTAATAGATGACTACAACATTGAGCTTGATGATGTTATCATGAAGCTTTTTGTTCAATCTCTGACCGAAGATGCTAGAGATTGGTTTAGAAATTTACCTCATGCTAGCATATGCTCATGGGAACAGTTCAAACATTTTTTCAAGGAACAATATGGTGATAAAACCAATGAAGGTTTCATGCTCAATGAATTCAATAACATCAAGAAAAACCCAAATGAGGGTGTTGTTGAGTTCAATGTCAGATTTTAGAAAGCCATGCATAAATTGTTACAAGTTATTAGGCTAGATGACAAGATTTGTTTGGTCACTTACCTGAATGCTTTTGATTCAAAAATGGGATATCTTTTGAGAGATAAGAATCCTAGAAACCTTGCAGAAGCTTACAAGCTGGTCGTTAATATAGAAAGAAATAAAAGAATATTGGGGAAGTTGGGAAGGAGGGAGGATTATAAACCTTCAATCTCAAATAGAAAGGAGCCAGGGAAGTTTGACCCAAAACAAAGGATGATGATAGTTTGAAGCAAATTTTGAAAGAAATAAAAGATTTAAAGCCTAGTGAAGCAAGAAATAGTAGAGTACAGGGAAATGATAGACTATCCTTCAATAACTTTAAGTTACCAAGAATGCAGAACTATCCTTACAACACTCAGTGGAAAGATGGGAAGCTAGTACTCCTTGAAAAAAAGGATAGAGAAAATGATAAGACCCCGAATCCCTTGCATAAAAATATAGTAAATATGAGTGATGATGTTCCCTAGTGCATTGTTTTCCAATCACCTCATGAACCCTATTACTGTGCAATTGCTCAAAGTGTTTCTATAGGTGAAGAGCAAGAAAATAGCAATGAGTCTTATGATGATCAAGGATGTGGTATGACTTCTTCAATCATATATGATGAAATGGATTCCACTGAAGAAGACAAAGGCCAAGATGTTGGTAGTTCCCAAGTCAAAAGTGAGGTTTACCATCAGCAAGTGTTTTCTGATGAAGAAGATAGTCAGTTGGATATAGTCCAATGCAATACTTTAAGAAATGATGAGCAAGTGGTGTTATGAAGACCTTCTGATGAAGAAATTGCAAAAATCACAGCAGATATGGTCACCCAAGCCAAAAGTAATTACAATTTGAGAAATAGGGTAGTGGGTGATTTAAGTCAAAAGTCATCCGGTATATTTATCAAAAAGTCAGACAGAGATGTAAAACAAACTCAAGACAAAAATAAAGTTGTAGGTGCTGTTAGCAAGACTAAAATCAAGAAGAATGTAACATTTTATCCCCCTAATGTGACTTACAGAGTAAAGCAAAAACCTCTTCAGGAGACTGTTGTTTCTACCCAAAAGGAGGTCAAAATCCTGAGTAAGGATCAACATGGCCTTATAGAACATGAAGAAAATAAGGAGGCTACTATCATTAAGCAAGATGTAGTTGACCCCAAGTATGTTCTAGTTGGCATGGGAAAACTATTATCACAAATTACTGTTAAGGTCCCCTTATTAGAAATGATGAGAATAGAAGAGCATAAAGACAAGGCTTTGAGTTGGGTAAATGGAGTTCTCCCTTCTGATGCCCAAAATTTCACCAAGAGTGGTAGAATGGTTGTTGTAGAAAGTGATTCAATTGAAAACTAGTGTGGGGAAATTATCTCTGAGATCCCTCAGATCTATTTGGATACTAATGTTGTTAATACTATGACGAGAACTGTTGATCCTTTCTTTCCATCCCTAATAGTAAATGGAAAGTTGTTAAGAAATTGTATGATTGATTCGGGGGCCTCTAATACTATTATGCCTATAGAAATAATGAAATCTTTGGGTCTGAATGTAGATACACCTCATGGAAGATGTCAAGCTATGGATTTGAGAGAGGTCCCTATTATTGGTACTATAAAATCATTTCCTTACAGATTGGCAGCCTTCCCTGACAAGATGTTGACAATGAGTGTTTTGGTGGTTAATATCCCACCTCATTATGGAATGTTACTATCAAGAAAATGGAGTGCTTCAATGGGAGGTAGTATTCAGTGTGATTTATTCTTTGCAACTTTCAATATTGATGGTGATAATGTGAGACTATCCAGAGAAAGAAGAACCCCACACATGATCAAGCTAACCAATATGGATGAGTTGAATTGTTGTGTGGATGTTGACATGGAAAATTTTAGAGTGGAAAAAGCTACTTGACAAGAGGAAGATTCAAATCCACTGACTCAGGAACTGAAAGAAAAAAAAAATGGACTATGGCAGATGTATTTTGATGGAGCATTCTCAAAAGAAGGCTCAGGAGCTAGGGTTCTATAAATATCTCCATTAGGTACAACTTTTAATTATTCCTTCTCATTGATTTTTCAATGCACAAATAATACTCATGAGTATGAAGCATTTTCATTAGAATTAAATATTGCTATCAAACATGGGATAAAATGTTTAAAGGTTTTTGGTGATTCTGAGCTTGTGGTGGCACAAGTTCGATCTAAGTATGCTATTAAGAATGATAGGTTGAAACTGTATAAACATGTAATATGGGATCAGATTGAAATGTTTGACACTTTCAATATATGTTGGGTAGAAAGATCCAAGAACATAATGGTTGATTTTTTGGCCAATGTTTCTTTGAAGAGAGATGATTCAACCTTCTTTGGAGTATCAATAATTGAAATAAAAAGTAGGCCAGTTGTCTCAGACAACATTTACAATTGGTAGGTCTTTGAGGATGATCATGACATTTTGAAATTTATGCAATATCTTGACATATATGAGGGTCAACTTATAGACTACAATGCATTGGTTGAGGAAATTTAGGGTAAGGACATGGTCATGGGAAATGAGGTAATCCAGTTGAATTCAAATCATATCCCTAAGGGTTTAACTGAATTAAAAGCATTATATAGTAGTCAAAATGATTATATGTTAAAGTCAACTAATGCTAGGATAGAATATTTGGAAGAAGTAAATTTGGAATTACATAATGCACCTCAAATGGTTTACATTGGGAAGGAATTAGCCCCTCAGCTGAGATATAATCTGATCAAGTTGTTAAGAAAGAACAAGCATGTGTTTGCATGGTTCTATGATGACCTAAAAGATTATAGAGAGAACCTTTTCCAACATGAAATCCCATTGAAGCAAGATGTTAAACCATTTAGACAAAAGCAAAGACCCATTAACCCACTATTGGCTCCTAAAATGCAGCAGGAGCTGGTCAAGTTGAGTGATGCAAGAATAATCCAACCTATAAGGCATTCAACTTGGGTATCTAACTTAGTCCTAGTTAGAAAGAAGAATGGTGATATTAGATTGTGTGTGGACTTTAGGAATCTGAATGTTGCATCATTGAAAGACAACTATTCACTACGCAACATGGAGGCAATGTTGCATAAAGTCACTAGATGTGAATTATTGTCTATGATGGATGGTTGCTCTAGATATAACCAGGTGTTGGTGAAAGAATCTGAGAAATTCAAAACATCATTCACAACACCTTGGGGAACCTATCTATATGTCAGAATGCCATTTGGCCTCAGAAATGCTGGAGCAACTTTTCAAAGGGCCATGGATGTTGCCTTCAAAGAATATATAGACTTGTTTATGGTTGTGTACTAGGATGACTTGACTGCTTATTCCAAAAGGGCTGAAGATCATTGTTCACACCTTGAGAGAATTTTTAAAAAAGCTTTAAAATATGGTGTCTTTGAAACCAAAGAAGTGTAACTTTGCAGACAAAGAAGGAAAGTTGCTAGGACACATTGTATCAAAAGAAGGAATAAGAATTGATCCAGAGAGGGTTGAAGCTATCAAAAGGGTTACAACACCCAAAAATGTTAAAGGAGTGCAATCCTTTTTAGGAAAAATCAATTTTGTTAGGAGATTCATTGCAAATTTTGCTGAAATTGTCAAGCCCATAGTGAAGTTGCTGAAGAAGGATGTTAAGTTTCAATGGACTACTGAAGCTCAAGGTGCATTTGATAAAATTAAAGAAGTGGTCCAACAAGCACATGTACTGAGGTCTTTTGATTATACTAAGCCCTTTTAACTTTTTTCTTTTGCATCATTTCACACCATTGCTACTGTATTATTACAAAAGGATGACAAAGGTTTTGAACATCCGATTGCATTTTTTAGTAAATCTTTATAGGCTGCTGAGCTAAATTATGAAATGATGGAGAAACAAGCATATGAGTTGGTAAAAGTAGTAAAATCCTTCAGACCTTATCTAGTTTGTGCTAAGGTAGTGGCATATGTCCCACATGCAGCAGTGAAAGATGTCCTTACTTAGTCTGAAGTTACTGGTAAGAGATGCAAGTGGATCACCAGGATTCAAGAATTCAACTTGGAAATCCATATCACCAAGCTAGTAAGAGGACAAGGCCTAGCAAAATTAATGACTGAAGAGAACATGGATTTGGTCCAATTTAACAATGAAGGAATTGCAGACATGACAATAACAAGTATTGAGTTGCAACCATACTATCCTAGCATTGTATATTTCATTAAAAATGCTAGATGTCCAGAATATATGACAGATAATCAAAAGAGATCCCTAGAATTGCAAGCTCAGAAGTATACATTGATACAAGGGGATTTGTATTGGAAAAATAGAGATGGGGTCTTGCTATTTTGCCTTGATAAATGTCAAGTAGAAAAGGTCTTAAGTGAAATACATGCTGGTGTTTGTCGAAGGCATTATTCAGTGAAGACCACTGCCCACAAGATTTTGAGGGCTAGCTATTTTTGGCCTACTTTGTTTAAAGATTCTTTCTAGTTTGTTAAGAAGTGTGAAGCTTGCCAGAAATTTGCTTCTAAAGTAAAATACTCAGGAGCACTATTGTTGAACCCAATAATTATTGAGGCACCATTTTCCATGTGGGGAATGGATTTCATAGGTGAGTTTGCTGAGAAATCTAGTGGAGGACATAGTTGGATACTGGCTACAACTAACTACTTCACAAAATGGATAGAGGCCATTCCCACAAAGAAGGCAACAAGTAAAGGAGTGATTAATTTCTTATTAGACAACATTTTGACCAGATTTGGTGTCCCCATGAAATTAATCATAGATAATGCAATGTGTTTTAGATCAGATGAGTTCACAAAGTTTTGTAAAGACAATGGAATCATGACATCTTATTCATCTCCCTACCATCCTCAAGTAGATGGATAGGCAGAGTCTAGCAACAAAAGCATTCTAACAATCCTAAAGAAAACACTTGAGAAAAATAAGAGAGCTTGGAATTCCAAGTTGAAGTTGGCCTTATGGGCAGATGGGATCATAGTGAAGAAAGCCACTGGGAGGTCTCCCTTTGAACTAGTATATGGTCTATAGTCAAGGTTACCCCTAAATAATCTAATTCCAATTTACAAGTTTATTCAAGATGAGGAATTGGATATCTTAGAGCTAATGCAGGACAAAATCTTGCAGCTGACTGAATTAGATGAATTGAGAAGGGAGAGTCAAAGGAGTAATATCAAGTTGCAATAGAAGATGAAGTACCTTTTTGACAAAAGAGCAACTACTAGAAAATTCAAAATACATGATTTAGTGCTTCAATGGAATGTGAGAGAAGAAGATAAAGGGAAGCATAAAAAGTTTGAATCATTATCGCTTGCTTTGTGTGTGATTCATGAGGGTTTTGGGAAAGATTCCTACTTACTAAGAAATATGGATGATGAATTTTTTGAATTTCCAGTGCATGGGCAATTCTTGAAGCCCTTCTTCAACTAATTTTTTGACTTTCATGCATATGTAAATCTCTTGTAAATCTTGTATAGGTTTGTTTCCTTTCAGGTTGTGTGTTTCAGTTCCTAGTTTAGGTTAGTCTAGTTTTGGTCTGCTATCCTAGAGATCTATGGTTCTTGTTCAAACTTGCTTTTAAACATCCTTAGATAGAGCCACTGTTGGTAGTTTTTCTGGATCAAAATTTTTAGTTCTTGTCTAGTCTCTCTTGTAAATTTATTTTTTAGGTCCTAGGTGTTTAACCTTAGGTTTTTCAAACCCTTTGCCCTAAAAATCCAAAATCCCTAGTTTAGACTTTTAGCCTTTTATTTTCCTCTTACTTTATCAGATCACTTAAGTTTTAAATAAAGCATGTTTGCTTTCTTTTTCCTCAGTTAGTCACTCAGTCTCCCAAAGAAATCAGCATATTCTTAAATGTCTAGTGATTGCCCGAAAGCTATTATCGCCTGGTCTCAAGATGACTTCAGAATATTCTCTATTGTCAAAACAACTTAGCGATTACCTTTTAGTCTCTAGGTTTGTACATGTTCTTCTCGAGATCTAGTCACTGCTATGATAAATTTTGCAAGGAAGGAACTATGGTCGCACAATCTCTAGATGAAAATTACCTTTGGTCGGGTTGTCTCTAAATGATTTTGTGAAGTAAAATACTTTCTAGAGATTATGATTTCCTCTTTAGTCACTGAATCTCTATATAAGTGTGTGGTCTTATTCTGTGTTAATTGCCAAGTCTCTAGGACTTCATGCAGTTGGTTAAATCATTTAGTGACATGGATTTTTAAATGGTCACGTCATCTCCTAATGTGGCGGTTATCTCCCATGTGGTTAGCGATCCAGTGACACGGTTGTCTCCAGATCTCCAGATGTAGCGGTTAAGTCATAAAGGATTAAAGGATTCAGTATAGACTATAAGATGAGGTTTTGATCAATGGATGACATTTAATCTCAGAACTAAACTGCAGTTTAGAAAATCTTTCAGCAACTCTGAGAAATGAGGTATTCCACAAGTCTCCAGTATTAACTAAGGTTAGATAAAGTATTTCACAAATGGGAGAAACATACAATCGCGTGAGCTCAAGATGATGCCGAGCTAAAAAGAAGGATAAGTAAGTTACTTCATCCTAGCCATTGATTTAATCTTGATCTTGTGGTGGTTGCGAAGTCTCTATACCAAAATCAGGTTATGAAAAGCTCAAAGTGATTAAAAATTTGGCTATTGTCACCAGATCTCATGATAGAAGTTGAAGGTAGTCTTAGTCATGTGATCTCATAAAGAGAAATATTTCACCCGCAACTAAGAAGTAGACAATAGTCGGGTGATCTCTGAATGTGAAAAATTAAAGCATGGACTAAAGAGAAGGACTATAGTCGCGGAGTCTCTAGATCAAAAATTTGTAGTGATCTCTTAATCTCATAATGATTTCACAAAGTGGAAAATCTTTTAGCAACTATGAGAAGTCCTCTTAGTCGCCTGGTCTCACAAGAATTTTAAAGGTGCCAATATTATTAAATGACCGCGAGACTTTTCCCCAATAGCTAGGTCTCTGAATAATTGAATTTGAATTTCTTGAGCTACAGCTAGTAAATTGAGCTTTGTTTGTGTTGAGTAATGGTAGAGGTGATGTCTTTGATGGATTTTTTGTATCAAACATAATGGTGCAATCAATTCCATAGAATAAAATAGTTAAAGGTCACTCATTTGAAGGTTACAAAGCATTGTGAAGAGTACAGAGTGCTAAGTTTTCAGAGCTTTCTAGAATTATAGTGTGACCAGTGATTTTGTAGAGAATTTCTAGTATTCAGTTAGAATAAGTCAAGCAATAGCAGGCAGAGCTTCAACCGGCTGAGGGTCTAAGGAGAAGGTGAAAGAAAGTTATTCAGACAAGTTCGTCACTCTCTTGTTAGGATCTTCATAGAACAAAAAAGTTAGTGATGATTATTTTGTGGATGAATTAGCTTATTATAGAGATGCTAAGACTCCTGAAGTCACGGGAATGTGTTTATTCGAGTATTTTTATAAGAACTATGATAGTTCAATTCTAGTCTCAAACCCTTGGACATCAGGGTTAGCTAAATTAATTATTCCTGAGGTCTTTTTAGATGTATACACATTGCTTATGCTGTCTCAATGGTATGATCCCCTATCTAAAACTATTAGAAAAGAAGATGGCTCTCCCCTTGTAACCCTAGACCAAAATTCATTCATGAATGCTTTTGGAATCCAAATCCCTATGGCCACTGAAATAAATTTGCAAGCCCAAGAAAATAGATATGTCAAAGAGGCTGCATTGGTCTCTAGAGAGATTAAGAGCCATATGTCCAAAGAAAATAGGAACTACATTGCACCCATGGCTGGGTTGACTCCATATTTTTACAAAGACCTCTGGTTTTACATGAAATACATTGCATATGGGATATGCCAGGTCATGGGAGTTGATGCGGGCCTAGAGAGGATCACCTCTGATATTTTGATGTTGGTTATGGATTCACAAAGTCATCTAGTGAGTTGGGGATATGATTATATTGGATATGTCATAAAAAAAATGCATGAGGGTTTGTTGTCTTTAAAGAATTTTAGACCTGGTTCTACACCCAAGTTCTTACACTATTCTTTACTGATGCACCTTATTGTGTATCATAATTATAATCTTATAAATGTGGAGGATCTCAAGTGACAAATGATGTGGAATGGACAGCCCAACCTAGTGCAATTTTGGTTAGGAATATGGAGTCCTTCTTGCACTAGGCATGATTTTGGTGCTTTTCAAAATTGGATTGTGTACCCCATTCTCTAGAGTTTGGGAGTTAATTGCACAAGGTTGTCCATGAAGGTCCTACAATTGGTAAGACCCCATAGTTTGTTCATAATTGGACCAAAGGCCATAATTGGGGAGACTTTTTCTTTGAGAAGGGTTATACAATGATCAAAGTTTATGGATGCCCTCACACTCCCCATCTGATGCCATTTTTTCTCCCACCAAGAATTGCATTTCTAGAGTTTATCTGGCAACTCATACTGATAGATAAAGAACATTTGGCTCCCCACAGAAAAGGGACTTTCACACCTCAACACTTTAAAGTGCATTATCTTACAATAGGAAAAGGAGCTTTCAACAAGGTGAATGATAGGTTAGAAAATTATAAGATGTATGCATCACCCTATAGATATGTGGATATAGAAGGTTTCATAGTTGCTGCTAGGAGATATTACATGCCTACCATTCCTTTTAATAAGCAACATGAGGAATATCCAGAGGAGGATGTGATCAGAAACATCATTGAGGATGATGAGGTAGAGAAAAGAGTACAATAATTAGATCGATTATTTAAAGTTGAGAAATAGTTAAAATGAAAAGGATTGGTGTTTGGAGGTTTCTTTCCCACTTTGCCTTAGCTCTAGATACTCGAGTAGATGATGGCTCAATTTGACATATTGGTAGAATCAATGAAGGATCAAATTGATGATACTAATAAGGGTAAAAAGGCCCACTCTAATTCTAAATGTGAAGAAGATAGTGATGGTGGCTACCCAGTATATAGTCCACCCCCTATGGAGCAACCAATAATTGAAGGGACTGAAGAAGGAAATGAAGCCATTGACCTCAATAAGTTACCCAGCTCTGATGATACTCTTGAGCCCCTCAAGAAAAAGTAGAAGTTATTAGCTGGGGGACCTTCAAAGAATAAAAAAGATAGAGTAGGTGCCCTCTTTATAGGAACTGGTGTCCATCATCACTAGATAAGAAAATTAGTAAGAGAGGCAAAAAGACAACAAAGATATGAGACTGAGAATGTTGAACTACCTTTGGCCCTTGGCCAAGATGAGAGAATAATTGAGTAGGTTGTTTTCTTGAATGATGATAAGTTTGTTAATTTAGATGAATTAAAGTGCTAGATGAGGTGGTACAACAAATGAAAGAGTATGATCTTGAAGCTGAGAGTTTAACCCTAGATGAGGCTAGGCAATTGGTAAGACAAAGCAACATGCTTCTTGTGCCTGGGTGAAATTTATATTCTGATTTCATAATTGATCAAATAAAGAGACAAGAAGATGTCACTCTGTCTTCAAAAACCCAAGTTGGGGATATCATCAATGTTGGCATTAAGAAGAATTTCCACTAGTGACAACACTTATTTGCATTCTGAGTGCAAACCAAGAAGAACAGTGCAAACCGAGCAGAACAGTGCAAACCGAGCAGACAGTGCAAACCGAGCAGATAGTGCAAACCGAGCAGACAGTGCAAACCGAGTAGATAGTACAAACTGAGTAGAAAATGCAAACCGAGAAGATAGTGCAAACCGAGCAGACAGTGCAAACCGAGCAAACAGTGCAAATCGAGCAAGACAGTGCAAACCGAGCAAGTTAGTACAAACCGAGCAGGACAGTGTAAACCGAGTAACATCATGTCTACCGAGTCACCAGTATTTACCGAGTTCAAAACCTACCGAGTGGTCAGTATGAACCGTGCCTTCACTTCTACCAAGTGCATGATGATGCCGAGTAATGCAGTGGACGCCGAGTATCAGAAAGTCACCGAGTTAGTTTGCAGGAACTGTGTAACCTTACTTGGGCCAACTTAGTAGCACTTATGTTTATTTGTCAAGCCAACTTTGTAATTGTAATTGTAATTAATTGCTTAAGACTTGTATATAAACAATGTTGTAAAAATGTCAAGATGTATGTAATAAGCATGTGTGTGAAAAAGAAAGAAAGGTAGAGATAAGCGAATTACAAAGGGCTTCAGCAGTATAAGGAACAGCAAAGACAAATTCATCACAGAAGGTGATCAGTACATCAGCGAATCTCAATCAGCAATCCAGTTGCAAAACAAGAGATCTACTGTTTCATCCTAACAGGTGAATCAGTACTAAAATCCTTTAACCGGGTAGACTTAACAGTCTTTTGTAAAATCTCTTTACCGAGTGCATACTTCATTGTATGTTTGTAAATCCTTTAACAAGGTGGATTTAGCAATCCTTATTGCTCCTAATAGGACAGATCATCAGAAGTGATCAAATTGTAAGCCTTAACCGGCCAACTTTATTCTGCAGTATTAAAGCTTTGTGGGTTTCATCCCCACCCCAGTTTTACTTTCTTTTTGGAAGGTTTCTGGGTAACCAAATCTATGTGTCATTATTGTGAATGCTTTTAAGTTTCATGCTTTCTATATGCAAAGGTTAAAGTAAATTACATGTTAATATATCTATAATTGAAAGAAAATTTGGAGTTACTGATTCACCCCTCCCCTCTCAGTAACTTGGTTAATTCTTGAATATTTCCAACAATTGGTATCAGAGCAGCATTGGTTCTCAAGACAAAGCTTAACTAGCTTGAGCAAAGATCTAGGATAATGGAGGTATTCAAACTGAACAAAGTGATTGAAAATGAAAAGCTAGATCTAGAAATGGCCATAGCTAAACTTAAAGAAGCAAAATAACATCTTTCCCAATCCCTAAGAAGAAGGAAGGAACTTGCAAATCAGATGAATGATCAGAATTACATTGAAGAAGAGATTGAAGATCTTTTTCCCTCAAACAGCTCAGATGAAGCAAACAATGCTGTCAGAGAACTCCTAGAAAAGAATGGGTCTCTGCAGCAAGAAGTGAGAAAATTAAAAAGAGAACAAGAGCTACACTCTACAAGATTTTGTGAGATCTTGGAACAAAGAAACAAGTTGAAAGATGAATTAGATGGAAGGAACATTGAAGTCCAAAATAAAACCCTTCAGCTAGAAAACCTAATTGATCAGATCTCTCATACAAATGAGGAAATTCTGAATCTAAGATCAGAAATAGAAAGCACAAGAGAAGAACTAAGATCTGAAAAGGAAATCAATCTAAGATTGGTGGATGACCTAAATGCTGAAAAACAAATCAATGAAGGAATGCTGAAAAGTCAAGAAGACTTGAATCAGCTGTATGAGTGAAATCTTCATAGGCAAAAAGGAAAAGCAGGACTTGGATACAAAGGAGAAGGTGAATCTTCTAAGCAAGGTACTCAAAGGAATCAGAAACCTAATTGTAATCACTGTGGTAAAATAGGACATACTTCAAATAAATGTTGGAGCAATAAAAAGGTAGAATTCAATGGAAAATGCTACAACTGCAATCAACCTGGTCACAAAGCAAATGAATGTAGGGAAAAACCAAGATTCAGAGGTAATTGTCACAAGTGCAACAAACAAGGTCACAAGACATCCGAGTGCAGATCCAAAATATTCAATCCAGCAGAACAAATTATGAAAGCAATGTTTGGATGGGACTACAACACCTAGTGCAGATGTCATTACTGTGGAGAATATGGACACATTGGCATGAATTGCATAAAACATCATCTAAGGAAAAGAGATACTACCGTAAGATGCTTCAAATGCACTAAACTCAGTCACATAGCCAGAAACTGCATGAATACTAGTGAAGTTGAAGATGGAAAGAAGAATGAAGCAACTAAGGTTAGGAAACAGGTGAGACAAAAGTGGATTCCTAAATCTACCGAGAAAACCAGTTCAAGTAATGGAATGGGTGGCTCTACTGACTCAAACTAAATTTCCAAGAAAGCACTGGAACTATATTCTCCTAGACAAACTCCAAGCAGTTCCCGAACCAAAAAAAAAAAAAGATCTAAATCAGCATGCAAGATGCAATAAGATCACAGGAAAGTCGGTATCAGTCTTTACCGAGCAAGGTCGGTACCAGTCTTTACCGAGCGAGGTCGGAGCAATATGAATTCTCGAGTTCACCGAGTTGCGAAGTCTTTACCGAGCAATTAATTCTTAGTGGGTGACAGTCTGTCAGAATTCATACCCTAATTTGTACTGAGCATTAATGACAGAGTTGTAAACAAAAGGCAAGTAATCGAACTCATTCTTCACCGTGAACCTTTAGCACTTTGAGAGCAGAAAACTTCAAGAGCAACCCAGCGATTCAATACTTTTGCGAAAGGAATTTTCTGTGAGCTACCATGGCATCATCCAACACTTCAGTGAAGAAAGGATCAGATATGTTAGTCCAAGGGGAATGGAAAGCACCAGATTTCAAGATCATGCCCGCAATTGCAGCAGCCCTAGATCCGAATGGAGCTCAATCTTAGATTCCTCCTAAGGTACTACTTATTAACGATATCCACAATCATTTCAATTGTTCAATTCATGAAATGGGGAACCTAGAACTAGATATTGTGCATGAGGAACTATGTGTGGATGGTATTCTGAAACCCAAGCACAAACATCTGGAAGATAAGGGATTAGTTCACATTGCACATCTACCTCGAAACTTTCAGGAGAAATGGGTTAGATACATTCTCAGTCGTGTACATGATGGCAAGATTTGGCTTGAGAAACCCATAGACATCACAAAGAAGATGATTCATCAAATCACCGGTCTGCCCATGTTGAACAAAGCAAAAACTACCAAAACACTAGGTCGGTCGGAACTAGAGAAGAAAACCCTAGCCGAGTGGGATGGTAGAGGCATGAAAGTTAGCAGCATTACCGATGCTGAAATGAAGTTTGGTACACACATAATTGCCCATAAGATTTACAGTTCAAGTCGATAGAATAGTGTCTCCTGTGAAGCTATTGACCTAGCATACAAAGTGGTCAAGAATAACTTAACATTTGACCTAGCAGACTTATTGTTAAAGCAGTTTAACAAAAACATGGAAAGCATTCAAACTTCCAAAAACAATCCATGTAAGTTTGGATCCTTATTGGTCTATTTATTCTTCTATGCTTAGAAATTCTTCCCTTCTAAAGGAAAAGTTGTATGGAGAAAAGATGTGCCAGTCCTTTATGAAATAAATGAATACATCTCAGAAATGGGTGAAAATTTTGAAAGTATCATGGATAATTATTTTGAATCTTTCAAAGAGAAAATGAATGACAGATTCTGGATTCCACAGAAGTTGGTGGAAGATTACAAGGATGACATTTGTTTTATGGTGGATTGTGACAATGTATATATTCAAGCAGCTAAACCAAGGATTGTATATGTAAAACCTCTTCCTTATGAGGTAAATATTGATGAAACCAAGAATATCATTGAAGCCCTTCTTAATCAGCCTATTAATCCCAAAGCTCCATATTTTGGAACATATGATGAAGCAAAGGTAAGAATTGAATTAAGCATAAAACTTCCACAGGCAGTAAACAAAGGAAAGAAGAGGATAGCCAAAATGCAAATGATAACCGAGGACAAAGAAGATATCAATGAAGAAGAAAAGGAAAAGGATGAGAAAACAGAGGAACCAGAACCTGCAAAGAAGAAAGGAAAGGTATTCATCACTAAGGCACCTAAGCCTCCCACTGCTGTATTTACAAGGAGAAGTGCAAGAGGTAAGGCAAACAAGGCAGATAAAGACATAATATTCAAAAGGCCTCCTCTAAACTTTCAAGAAAGGATCAAACTCTTTAGAGAAGGATCAGGATCTGGAGTAAGTAACATAAAATCTTTTAAATATGAAACCAGATCAGAAATAGAACAGAAGGAAATAGAAGATGTTGTTATTGAAAAGATGGGACAGTGGAAATACTCTCCTGATGACATAGCCCCACAGGTTCCAGCTGTCTTATTAAATCCAATAAAAATGAGATGGAGCAATGCAAAGCAAACTGTGATAGACATATTTGATCAAACCCTGAGATAGTTAATGCCGAGCTTGAAAAATGATGAAGTAAAGAAGGCATTAAAAGAAAATGAAAATAAGATGACACTAAGGTTCAATACTTGTTTGATTCTGATCAACAATATCGAATTAGTTGTGAAGGCTGCAAATGCCACATGGAAGAACATATACCACCTTCACCAACTGAGTATTGAAATAGTAATAATAAAAGATATTGAAGATGACAGTGATGAACAAGAAGAAGCCACTGAGGTAGATGATACTGTGAGGATAGCAGCAGAAGTCATTGCATCCCTTCCTACCTCTCTAGTTAAAGTTTCTACATCTAGCCCGTAGACACCTTCAAGCATGGTTGTGACAACTTCAACATTTTTCCAATCACCTATAGCAACAACAGAAGCAACCACCATTTCTTCTACCGAGTTGCAGTCTCCCATTTCATCAAGTTTTCTAGCTGTAAGTATTCCAATTTTTGATTCTACAAGTGTAAATATTTTAAGTTCTCCAGTAGAAAGTATACCAGTCTCTATAGCCAGCCCTACTATATCTATTGTCACTACTACTAAGGCATTAAGCACAGATAAGCCTAAAGCTCAACCGAGCATAAGATTTTTGGGTAAGAATATAGTAGAGGATATAGACTTAGATGAAGAAATAGAGATTCCAACATTAGATTTTGCAAATCTATCAGCGGACCAAATGAAAAATATAGGTGAAATCCTTCAAAGGAAAGCAAAGCAAAAGAAGCTTAAAGAGGAGAGAGACAAGGAATATCAAATCATCAAGATTTTGTCTGATGCATTAGGTATTAAAGTAGACTCCTCCCAACATGTTTTTCTACAATTAGCAGAAGTAGTTAATAAATACAATGAGGATTCATCTGGGACAGAAAAGTTAGTTGAAAGAGCTAAGAAGAGATTCAACAATAAAGTACTTGAGCACATTGCTCAGCACATAGCTATTAACCAAGTAGAATTGTCTTCAGTTTTGTCAAACATTGAATCTACCCATTCAAATGCTACCTCTCTTTTGGCCAGATTGTGCAATATTGCCGAGTTCACAAAGGATGTTAAGGATAAAATGGATGAGGATATGAAGATCAGCATACGGAAGCTACAACTTGAACCAAGTTCAAGCTCTTCTCATCACATGAAATTCTCATATCTATCAAATATGCAGTCAGATCTACTGAAAGAAGACACAAGGATCCGGTCCATACTGCTAGACATCCAACACATGATCCTTCCCATCATGAATACAATGTATAAGCACATTGAACATTCCAAAACATTGATTCATGACAATCAGTTCTCTATAGCAGATCACATGATTGAACTCTCTGCAGAAGTCCAAATTGCAATCCAAACATGCAAGATTCTGCAAGAAAGTTGGGACAGAACCCTGGCACTAATAATGAAGGTACATTCTAACTTTCTATCAAATTTTGGATTCTCTCTATAAATCACTTGTATATGCACCTTTGGCATTATCACCAAAAAGGGGGAGATATGTATAGAGGAAGATATATGTATAGAAGAAGATTTGTATAGAAAAAGTTAGCACATTGAAAGGGGGAGACAATGTATAAAGCCCTATAACAAAGACAAATTTTGAAAAATCAAAATAAAACTCAGCATGATTCATGTATATAAGTTTTGGCCAATAAGTGTTTTTGTCACTAATGCCAAAGGGGGAGATTGTTGGCATTAAGAAGAATTGCCACTAGTGACAACACTTATTTGCATTCTCAGTGCAAACCAAGCAGAATAGTGCAAACCGAGCAGAACAGTGCAAACCGAGCAGACAGTGCAAACCGAGTAGATAGTGCAAACCGAGCAGACAGTACAAACCGAGTAGAAAATACAAACCGAGTAGACAGTGCAAACTGAGCAGACAGTGCAAATCGAGCAAACAGTGCAAACCGAGCAAGACAGTGCAAACTGAACAAGTTAGTACAAACCGAGCAGGACAGTGTAAACTGAGTAACATCATGTCTACCGAGTCACCAGTATTTACCGAGTTCAAAACCTACCAAGTGGTCAGTATGAACCGTGCCTTCACTTCTACTGAGTGCATGATGATGCCGAGTAATGCAGTGGACACCGAGTATCAGAAAGTCACCGAGTTAGTTTGCAGGAACCGTGTAACCTTACTTGGGCCGACTTAGTAGCACTTATGTTTATTTGTCAAGCCGACTTTGTAATTGTAATTTTAATTAATTTTTTAAGACTTATATATAAACAATGTTGTAAAAATGTCAAGATGTATGTAATAAGAATGTATGTGAAAAAGAAAGAAAGGCAGAGATAAGTGAATTACAAAGGGCTTCAGCAGTATAAGGAACAACAAAGAAAAATTCATCACAGAAGGTGATCAGTACATCAGCGAATCTCAATCAGCAATCCAGTTGCAAAACAAGAGATCTACTATTTCATCCTAACAGGTGAATCAGTACTAAAATCCTTTAATCGGGTAGACTTAACAGTCTTTTGTAAAATCTCTTTACCGAGTGCATACTTCATTGTATGTTTGTAAATCCTTTAACAAGGTGGATTTAGCAATCCTTATTGCTCCTAGCAGGGCAGATCATCAGAAGTGATCAAATTGTAAGCCTTAACCAGCCAACTTTATTCTGCAGTATTAAAGCTTTGTGGGTTTCATCCCCACCCCAGTTTTACTTTCTTTTTGGAAGGTTTCTGGGTAACCAAATCTATGTGTCATTATTGTGAATGCTTTTAAGTTTCATGCTTTCTGTATGCAAAGGTTAAAGTAAATTACATGTTAATATATCTGTAATTGAAAGAAAATTTGGAGTTACTGATTCACCCCTCCCCTCTCAGTAACTTAGTTAATTCCTGAATATTTCCAACAATCAAAGGATTTGGGTATAGCCCAAAGAATCAGGCATTAGCCATGTGGAGCTTATATCCTAAGGACAAGAAGCCACACATTTTGAATGTGAAGGAACAGATGGAAGGAGATAAGATTGTGTGGTCTATCCACAAAATAGGGGACCTAGAAATATCTTAGGTCTTGACCTAGTTTGCAAAATTAAATGAGGACAAAACAAAGAAGCTATCTGAGAGGTATGGTGCTCTATTGAGTGACTATAGTGCCCTTGTAAAAGATAGGGAGTTACAAATAATAAAGTTAACAACATTAGAGAAGCATGTAGAGGAGCTATAGCTACAAATCATTAATACTCCTATAGTGGCTCATGCACCCCTTGAGCCGCATGTATTAATTGAGGCACACAGAATGACAGAAGAAGTGGCTATAGAATTGAAGAAGATAAATGAGGAGAAAAATGAGGCTATCTTGCAGGCCCTGTTAGATATTCTATAGTACAAAATAAATGCAATTAAGGATAAATTTGATCTTGTTTTTTATGCCTATGGCAAGTTGCCAGAATTGCAAAAAGAAGTTAATAATTATGTACAAATTTTGAGCAGATATGATGTAGTTTGGTTTGTCAGTTCACCACTTTTTGAGAGATTGATATTTCCTCAATCTTTGGGAAGTAATGTTTTGGAGATAGTTGTGAGGGTTGGTGAGGAGATAGACTGAGTTAAAGCCATATTACCACTTTTTAAAGGTAAGGAAAATTTGATTTAGGCTAAGATAGCCATGCTCGGCTCCTATTCCAACAAGTTTATCCCTTCAATTATGAATATAGATGGAGCCATAAAGAGTCTTGATCAGTGGAGATTAGATGTTGATCTTTTATTGCCTACGAAAGTGGCATTTTTAGGTGAAGAAAGTAATGTTGATTTGGAAAGTTTCAATAAAACCCTAGATGAAGCCATTAAGGCAAAGACAGATCTCACCAGATTTATAACAGATGTCAAAGCAATTATGGATGGTAGGTGGGAGAGAAAAAAGGCACAATTACAGCTCATCCAAGATTTTAATTGGTTGTCAGATGAAGAAGTGACTACATGGGATGAGTTAACAAAGCCCAAGAAGGCTAAATCCACTGCAGTTGACTTGGACATTTTGGATGATGAATGGGGAAGATATCTAATGTACCTAGCACCTGATCTTAGAATACATGGATGATAAGCTATCATTTAAGAGTGGTGTAGGTTAGCTTGAAATGGTGGTCACCATATCTCATTAAAACTTATGAAGCTATCATAAATACTTACAGACAAAGGTGTCATTTTTCATGTGGTCAAGGATGAACAACATCCAAGAAAGTTTTGTCTTTCCACCACCTAATGGCTTATTGTATTTTATTTTTTATGATTTGTCTCTTGTGCTTTTAGGGTTAGGGTTTGCAACCATCCAAAGCTTTTTGAATTCCAATTCATAAGGGAATTCCAAGATGGTTGAAAGGAAGATATAAATAGAGTCGAAGACTCATTTTTTAGTGGGTCAAAAAAGATAATAGAAAAATTGAACAGAATTACTTTGAAGCAGACATCCAAGTTTTGTGTTTGATCTTCTGAGTAATAGAATTGTGAATGTAATTGGAAAGTTAATTTTAATACAAATACACTGCAACTTCTACCATATATTGTTGTTGTCTCTTTACCTTTATGTTGTACTCTTGTATGTTTTACTTGTTAGACATTTAAAATATACCAGTTGTAAAGCAACTTGTTGGATTGATTATGAGTTTCTTTCAAGGAAAGAATTAAAGTTCTCATAGTTCATTTAGAAGAGTAGATATATTTGTATGGATTGTTGATGATAATAGTGTTTGGTTAATAGAATAGTTTGTAAGGCAATTTATTTGGATTTGTGGCTGGTATACAAGGCATACTGTTGTATTTCTGTTAAAATTATCTGGTTGATTTGCATTTAGATTTCTTTTTCCCATTAGATAAGGCACTGATTTGGTGTTTGTTTCTTGTGGTTTTATCTTTCATAGATCTTTAGAAGAAAAATTGAAACTTTCACATCAATTATCAATACATTTTTCATTTCATGTTTATTGCGCAAAATAGATAGGACTGTTCCTAAAACACATAGTCTATATTTCTTGATTCCTTGAAGAGAGAATCATTTAGGTTGCCCCTCCTTAAAAGGAAGAAGGATGAGAATCCTTAAATCACTGATCCTTGCTATATTTTCCATCATATTTTTCTTGGTTAATCTTTGCATTAAATTGATCCTAGTCATATGCAGAGTGTTTTATAGATTGATGCATTATAAGGATTAATAGCATATTAGTGTCCACTCACATAAACACTATGTAATCAATTATCATTAAAAGGTAATACCTACCTGAGTATGTGGAGCTCAAAATGAAGGAGGATCTTATCCAATCCTCAGTATTTAGGTCTTTCTCTTGTTTGGGCCAGCCTCAAGAAGCATAGTTTCAAGTAATCAGTTTGATCCTACAAGAAAAATCCCTAACACTCCTCAAGTTGAATTACTTTATGCACTCTTAACAAAACATCAAATACTCTTCTCTAATATTAACTCCAAGGGCACATACCACAATGATAGGCGCAACTCTAGAACCAATATAATCTTTGTCGGCTCTTCTGAACAAACACAGGAAATTTCTACTGGTGAGTAGCGACTACATAACTTCACTTCTATTGAACATCATACTCTACATCCATGAATGTAACATTACTAATATTTCTTCATCATGTATCCAAGCCCATAAGGCTCTATGATAACTGTATGGACATCCATACATAGAACACTGCATGTTACTATGTCAGGAACACTCATGTCCATGCTACATATTTTGAAAGCTTACTGCATAATATTTCCACGCATGCTACTTTCCATATGTTGTCATCAATGACAAACATATAGTCATTACTAGCCTATTGGAAAATCTCCAACAATCTCCCTCTTTGGCATTGATGGTAACATGTGGAATGAAAAATCACCACCAACCCAATGAGAAATAATTTTATAAAATTCTTCATTTCCTCATAAAAAAATACCCCAAAGATGAATCCTCCTTTTGTTGCACTAATCTTCAATATTCTCCATTTCCTCAACTAAACTACTTCCAAGACTGAATACTACTCCCCCTTAGTATACTACTCTTTCTTTTGTTTTGTTTTTCATGACTCTTTATATTCCTCCCCCTTTGACATCAATGGCAAAGGGCACCATTCATTTTAAGCATTGGTACTACTCCTAAGGTAGAGTATTCAACCTTCCATCAGTTCATGAGGACTCTTTATATTACTCCCCCTTTGACATCAAAGGCAAAGGGAACCATTCATTTTAAGCATTGGTACTACTCCTGAGGTAGAGTATTCAACCTTCCATTAGTTCTTGATGAATAATGCCTTTTCTTCTTTATTTTAAGGAGAATCAGAGAAGGAAATTACTCCCAACTTCTCCTTGAGATAATCAAAAGTATCCTTAGGCAAGGGCTTTGTGAATATATCTCCCAACTAATCTTTAGTACTCACATAGTCCAACTTGACTTCTTTCTCTTCCACTTTCTCTCTTATGAAGTGATACTTGATCTCAATGTGCTTTGTCTTTGCATGCATCACAGGGTTCTTAGACATATTGATAGTGCTAGTGTTATCACAATGAATAACAATAAGATAATCAATCTGAATTCCAAAATCCTTTATCATCTATTTGATCCAAACAATTATAGAACAATTCAAGGTTAGTGCAACATACTCCGCTTCTGCTATTGACTGAGAAATCCAATTTTTTTTCTTGCTTGTCCAAGTGACAATTCTATCACCAAGAAACACTGCTCCACCTGATGTACTCTTTCTATCATCTATGCATCCTTCCCAATCAGCATAAGTGTACACATGAATCTCAACATTTTATGAATTAGGATACCATACAACATAGTCTATAGTGCCTTGCAAATATCTGAATATCCTTTTTACTTCCATGAGGTGACTTTGCTTAGGTTCTGTTGTAAATCTTCCAACTATGCCAAATGCATTGGAAATATCAGTTCTAGTCTTAGTGAGATATATGAGTTTACCAATCATAGACTTGTACAATGTTGTATTCACTATTGGTGATTCATCTTCTTTTGTAAGCTTGCATCTAGTGATCATAGGTGTTCCTACTGGCTCGCAATCATCCATCTTGAATTTCTTCAGTATCTCTTTCACATACTTGGACTAATTAATAAAAATTCCCTTTTCTGTCTGCTACACATTTAGTCCCAAAAATTATTTGATAGCACCAATCATATTAATCTCAAATTCATTTTGCATCTCCTTAGCAAATTCAGCATTAGTTTTTCATTACCTCCAAAGATAATGTCATCAACAAATATAGCTACAAGTAGTAGACCTTTAGATGTCTCTCTAATGAATAGATTACAATCTACTACACCTTTCTTGAATCCAATCTTAGTTATATATCCATCAAGTCTTTCATACCAGGCTCGAGGGGCTTTCTTAAGTCCATAGGGGGCCTTCTTCAATCTACATACCATATCAGGTCTATCTGATAAAGTGAATATTTCTGGCTATTCAATGTATACTTCTTCTTTCAAATCTCCATTCAAGAATGCTGACTTTACATCCATCTGATAAAATTTGAAGTTTTTGACTGTAGCATAAGCTAGAAACAACTGAATAGCTTCTAATCTGCTCATAGGTGCAAATGTGTCTAAATAATCAATTCCTTCTCTTTGCGCATATCCCTTACATACTAACATTTCTTTATTTCTTACTACTATACCATCTTCATTCATCTTCTTTCTTAATAGCCATTTTGTTCCAATCACATTCTTATCACTAGGTCTTGGTACCAATTCCCAAGTGTCATTCTTAATGATCTGATCAAGTTATTCTTTCATAGCATCATGCCAATCTGAATCATTACAAGCATCTTCAATACTTAAAGGTTCAATTTGAGATAGTAAACATACCACTTCACTGCTAGCTGAGTTCTTTTCTTGTGATCTTGTTAAGACTTTGCCACTCTGATCTCAAATGATGTCTTTCTTGGAATGGTTTCTGGATGTAAACTTTGGAACATTAGGTGATTTTGACTCATCATCTTTAGGAGTTTCTTCTTAACTTGTCTCAGGGTCATTGAATAACACATCAATACTATCAAACATTTTTTCACTAACTATTTGACTAGTGGAGGGTCTAGGTTATTCTTCAATCATGGGTGAGTAATCATGATATCTTATTTGAACCATGAAATTTCCATCAATCTTAACATGAGAACTTTCACTAATCTTTTTCAATCTTAAATTGAAACATCTATAAGATTTACTTTTAGTAGAGTAACCAAAGAAAATACCTTCATCACTTCTTGCATCAAACTTCCCTACTGCTTCATCCCTCTTGATGTAGCACTTGCTTCCAAAGATTCTAAAGTATTTTACTATGGGAACATTACCAAACCATAGCTCATATGGTGTTTTGTCAGTGCTAGGCCTTAATTGAATTCTATTGATGGTGTAGACTGTTGTATTGACCGCATGTCTCCAACAGGTGTGTGCAACTTTTCTTTTAATCATGATGGTGCACACTGTATCAAGGATGATTCTATTCCTTCTCTTTGCAATTCCATTCTGCTGAGGGGTTCTAGGTGCACTCAATATTCTCTTTGTACCATGTTCTTCACAACACTCATAGAATATGTCATAGGTGAATTCTCCTCCTCTATTTGATCTCAAACATTTTATCTTTAGTCCAAATTCAATCTCAACCTTAGATTTGAATATTTTGAACTTCTTAAATGATTCTAACTTATCTTTCAAGAATGCAACCCACATCATCCTAGTATAATCATCAAAAAATAAAATAAAGTACCTTTCAGCATAGTATGATCTTGTTTGAGTTGGACCACATAGCTCTGTATGAATCAGATCCAACTTGTTCTCTACTGAATTGTGCTTGCTTCTGAATGAATTTATCACATGCTTTCCCATCACACATTCCATGCATATAGTATCAACTAGATTTTCTATGCTAGGTAGATATCTTACTTCCTTTACATTGCTTATCTTTACTGTGTTATCAAGATTGATATGACATAGTCTTTTATGCCACCACCAACTATCATCAACTTTAGCAACAAAGCAACTTGCTTCTAAATTGAGTTGGAAAACATTACCTCTAGTCTTTGAGCCTGATGGAATCATAACACCATCCTTGTTGTTAATGATTCATTTGTCATCTTTGAACTCCAACTGATAACCTTTTCCAAGTAACTATCCAACACTAAGAAGGTTATGTTTAAAATCATCTACATAGAGAACATCATCGGTACTATTCTTTCCATCCAAGGTGATGGCTCCTCTACCAACTATGGGTTTAGAAGTGTTATCTCCAAATCTTACCATGCCACCATTATATTTGTCCAGATGAACAAATCAATTTTTATCACCTATCATGTTATGTGAACAACCACTGTCTATAATCCAATTTGTCCTTATATCAGCTTGGGAAATGAATGCTAACTCTTGTTTCTCTTTCTTATCCTCATGATATGTCTTATTATTCATTTTCTCTATGATAGAAATAAATCCAATTTCTGCTTTAGCTGAATCATCATCTGAAACTCCATCTCCAACATAGTAACATTTCTTAGATAATTTAGGCTTGTAGTCATTTTTGAAATTTCTAGCTCTTAAGGGACATTTAGATGCAAAGTGACCAATCTTATTACATGAAAAGCATTTAAATCAAAATTTACCTTCATATTTTCCTTTTCCTTTCTTTTCTCTTTTGGAAATCATAGAAATGAAATCATCTAGTGTTTTCTCTTCATCATCATTATCAAAAGTACCAGAAGTGTTTGCAGATTTCTTACCATGAACTGTTGCTTTGAAGGCTATCTCACTTTTAGGTTCTGTCTTCAATCTTGAAATCTCAAAGGCTAAGATTTTGCTGATCAAGGTCTCTCTCTTGAAATTTGATGTAAGCTGCATTGTCTCATCAAATATGTTGATCTTTCTTTCATATTCTAGAGTGAGAGTGGCCATTAACTTGACCATAATGTCCTCCTCTGAAATCTATCCACCATTGTTTCTAATCCCTGCAATTGCTTCATTGATCCTTTGATTGTAGGCTTTAATGTTTTCTTCAGGTAATATTTCTAATGCATTGTATCTTTTCTTCCATGTCTTTCTGCATGCATCCTTTGCTTGTTTGTCTCCTTCAAATATGTCTTCTAGGTACTTCCATATTTTGTGGGCCCCATCTACCTTCTTTATTTCTAAAAATTCACTATTAGAAAGGGTGTTGATAAGAGCTTCTTTGGCTATTGCATTCTGATGAAATAATTCTTTTTTCTTATCAATAGCAACATCCTTATCAAGGTCTTCCAAGGTAGTGATCTTGACTACTTTGATAGTTACATCAAAAACTTCAAAAGAAATGCATTGTAAATGAGTCACCATCTTGTTCTTCCAATCAAGATAATTCTCTCCATCAAACTTAGGACTTTCTTTTCTGAAGTATTCCATCTGATCAACCTCAAGCCATTAGACTTTCTCTCCAAGGTACCAGGCTCTGATACCAATTTTTAGGAATAGTTCCAAGAGATAACTAAGAAGGGGGGGGGGGAGGGGGGTTGAATCAATTATCTACAAGTTTCAATTCTTTATCCAATTAAGTATACTTAAACATAAAGCATAAACACAATGAAATAACACTTGAACACAACACAATAGTAAACACTTTCAAGTCTAGATTGCCTTCAAATTTATACCACAAACCATATTCTTCAGTTCCTCTTAAGTATCTTAAGATTCTTTTGATTGCCATCATGTGATTTTCCTTAGGTTTTGCTGAGAATCTAGCTACTATACCGACTGCTAAGGCAATATCAGGTCTTGTATGTACTACATACTACAATTTTCCAATCATAGATCGGTATAGGGTCTGATAAACTTCTTTTGAATCATCATTTTTGGTAAGTTTCAGTCCAGTACACATGGGTGTACCAACTGGTTTTGAATCTTCCATACCAAACTTCTTAAGTATTTCCTTAATGTATTTAGATTGAGTAATGTATATACCATTCTTGCTTTGCTGAATTTGAAGACCAACAAAGAATTTTATTAAACCAAACATAGACATTTCAAATTCTTTGTAAATTTTCTCTGAAAATTCTTTGCACTGATCCTCATTCCCTGTAAATATAGTATCATCCACAAATATTTCTGCCAATACAATTTTGTCATCTGGTCCTTCTTTAATATACAGATTGCTGTTATCATTAGCTCTTTTGAACTTAATCTGAATCAAATAGTTATGGAGTCTTTCATACCATGCTCTAGGAGCTTGTTTTAAACCATACAATGCTTTGTGTAACCTGTAGACCATGTCCCTTTTATCTGGCTCAACAAAACCTTTAGGTTGTTCAATGTAGACTTCTTCATCAAGAATTCCATTGAGAAATGCAGATTTTATATCCATCTGATATACCTTAAATCCTTTGTGTGCTGCATAAGCAAGTAGAGTTCTTACACCTTCTAATCTTGCAACAGGAGCAAAAGTTTCTCCATAATCTATACCTTCTTCTTGAGAATAACCTTTACATACTAGTCTAGCTTTGTTTTTAGATACTTGACCATCTTCATTCAGCTTATTCCTGAATACCCATTTTGTTCCAATTACATTCTTATCTTTAGGTCTAGGTACAAGAGTCCAAGTTTTGTTCTTTTGTATTTGTTCTAATTCTTCATTCATTGCTTCAATCCAACTTTCATTTTCCAATGCATCTTTGATATTTCTAGGTTCAAAGTCAGTAAGCAGACATGTACCTTTTAGCTTGCTTCTTGTCATAGTACCATCTGATTTGTTTCCAATGATTTGATCCGGTGTATGATGTCTTTTGACATATTTGGCTAGTATAGGTTCCTTGCCTTTTGAATGATTCATGCTGTTGTCTTCTAGGATCTCTTCTTCAGGTTGCTCGATAACTTCAGGCT
The DNA here is from genome assembly GCA_027943335.1 of Chamaecyparis obtusa. Classification (NCBI taxonomy): domain Eukaryota; kingdom Viridiplantae; phylum Streptophyta; class Pinopsida; order Cupressales; family Cupressaceae; genus Chamaecyparis; species Chamaecyparis obtusa. The sequence goes on along the minus strand of BSBK01012150.1, from coordinate 59,721 downwards.
GAGACTCGGTCTGAATTTCTTCCTGTGACTCAATTTGAACTTCTTCCAGTGACTCAGTTTGTGACTCGGTAACTGTGCTCGGCTCGGTAGATATAGTTTCCTTACTGATAGTTGTGTCTGCCAATGTTTCAGGTTCAATGTAAATGAATCTTCTGTAGTTCTCAGGTTCCCTTTTTCTTTCTTCCTCAGTCTTTTCTGCAAACTCATCAAATTTTACATGTATACTTTTTATGACTTTGTGAGTAGATAAGTTCAGACATTTGTATGCCTTGCGTTTGCTAGAATATCCTAGGAATATTCCTTCATCACTTTTCACATCAAATTTATTTCTTTTGGATTCTTTTAAGATATAACACTTGCTACCAAATATTTTCATGTAACTTACATTGGGTTTATAGCCATACCATAATTCATAAGGAGTTTTGAATGTGTCTTTCTTCAGTTGTACTCGGTTCAAGGTATGAACTGCAGTGCTGATAGCTTCCTTCCAGTACTTTATAGTGATGTTCTTTTCTATCATTAGAGTCCTTGCACAATCCATAATAGATCTGTTTCTTCTTTCTGCTATTCCATTCTGCTCAGGAGTTCTAGGAGCTGATACCTGTCTTTTGATTCCTCTTTCAATGCAAAAGTTGTTAAAATCATGGGAGATGAATTCACCACCTCTATCTGATCTTAAGCATTTCAATCTTTTCCCTGTTTCCTTTTCCACTCTTGCTAAGTACCATTTGAACTTTTCAAATGCTTATGATTTTTCTCTTAAATACATAATAGTCATCATTCTAGAATAATCATCAACGAAAAGAATAAAGAATTTATCTCCAGTATAGCTTTGTATTCCAATAGGTCCACATAAATTAGTATGCACAATTTCCAAAATTTCTTTAGACTGATAGTTCTTACTCTTGAAACTAGTTTTACTCATTTTGCCAATCTGACAATTTTTACATAGACCAGTGTCAGGTTTCTTCAAAGTAGGAATGCCTCTAACCTTCTTGAATTTGCTTATTTTTATCATGTTATCAAAATTCACATGACATAACCTTTTGTGCCATAGCCAACTTTCTTCTATTTGAGCAATAAAGCATGAATATTCACTGAGATCAAGATAAAATAAGTTACCTTTTGTTTGTTTGCCTGATCCAATGAGTTTTCCTTTTCCATCCAGCAGTCTTGCTTGACCATTCATGAATTCAACCTTGAAACCAGTGTTGATTAGCTGTGCTACACTTAGAAGATTATGTTTTAGTCCTTCAACCCAATAAGCATTATCACATATGAGTTCTTTGGTTAATGAGATTCTTCCTTTTCCTTTTATACAACAAGGTTCATTGTTTCCAAATCTTACATTACCACTATCACAGTCTTCTAGATATTCAAATTTTGTCTTGTCACTAGTCATGTGGTGTGAACATCCACTGTCTATTATCCATATATCATCTTTTCTTATATGAGAAATAAATGCCATCTTATCTTCATCATCATCAGATTCATCTTTTATAGCAATAAAGACAATTTCTTCTTCACTATCATCAGAATCTTTAGCCATAAAACATGTTTTCTTACCTTTATCCTTGTATGATTTGAAATTCTTTTTGCCATAGTACTTGTGACTTCTCTTCTCTTCTTTGACTTGCTTGTTTGGGCACCTAGCTGCAATATGTCCAATTTCTTCACATGAAAAATAGATTAAAGGAGTTTTACCTTTATATTTACCTTTCCCTCTAGAGTACTTCTTTGAAATCATAGAAATGAAATCATCTAGTGTTTTCTCTTCATCATCATTATCAAAAGTACCAGAAGTGTTTGCAGATTTCTTACCATGAACTATTGCTTTGAAGGCTATCTCACTTTTAGGTTCTGTCTTCAATCTTGAAATCTCAAAGGCTAAGATTTTGCTGATCAAGGTCTCTCTCTTGAAATTTGATGTAAGCTGCATTGTCTCATCAAATATGTTGATCTTTCTTTCATATTCTAGAGTGAGAGTGGCCATTAACTTGACCATAATGTCCTCCTCTGAAATCTATCCACCATTGTTTCTAATCCCTGCAATTGCTTCATTGATCCTTTGATTGTAGGCTTTAATGTTTTCTTCAGGTAATATTTCTAATGCATTGTATCTTTTCTTCCATGTCTTTCTGCATGCATCCTTTGCTTGTTTGTCTCCTTCAAATATGTCTTCTAGGTACTTCCATATTTTGTGGGCCCCATCTACCTTCTTTATTTCTAAAAATTCACTATTAGAAAGGGTGTTGATAAGAGCTTCTTTGGCTATTGCATTCTGATGAAATAATTCTTTTTTCTTATCAATAGCAACATCCTTATCAAGGTCTTCCAAGGTAGTGATCTTGACTACTTTGATAGTTACATCAAAAACTTCAAAAGAAATGCATTGTAAATGAGTCACCATCTTGTTCTTCCAATCAAGATAATTCTCTCCATCAAACTTAGGACTTTCTTTTCTGAAGTATTCCATCTGATCAACCTCAAGCCATTAGACTTTCTCTCCAAGGTACCAGGCTCTGATACCAATTTTTAGGAATAGTTCCAAGAGATAACTAAGAAGGGGGGGGGGGGAGGGGGGTTGAATCAATTATCTACAAGTTTCAATTCTTTATCCAATTAAGTATACTTAAACATAAAGCATAAACACAATGAAATAACACTTGAACACAACACAATATTTTGTGTTCATTGTAGTATGTGAATGTTAACATTGCTTAGTATTTGGTAGAAGGAAAATTTATATATGCATGTAAATTAATAACTTAAAAAAAATATTATAATAATGACCCATGAGGATAATCTATTTATGTACCCATCTTTTAATAAAAAAAGAGTCTAATATTAATAAGGAAAAAGAGAGAAAAATCTACAGTAGTATAGAGTAGATTTTATAAATGATTAAAAAACAAAAAAGAAAATATCCTATATTTTACTGATAAAATAAAATGTATTAATCATTCCGTGTGCAGTCTAGGTAGTTATCCAAGTCTACACAAGAATGTGTTCACAACAAGGTGAATCACATTCAAGTGGAGCCTAGGATGAATACCTCTGGACTTATATGTCCTCCTGGTGCAATCCCAAGTAATTCATTGAGCCTGCCCATGAATGTGTGCACACTTGGGTGTACTCATTCATGTGTTTGGCTAAATGAATTACTGTAGAAAATTGCATGGCATGGCCTCCATGAACTTGTGCAGAGTTAATTATGAAAAGAAAATAAAAATCTTGGAGCTAATGAATAAGAAAGTTCTTTATAGAAAATGTTAGATTAGGGTTTCTTCTAGATTTTTCCTTCACAAATTGAAACTAAAATCTCTTCCATTAATTAAGTATTTTTCAAAATTGGTTGTTTCCTGTATTGTCATCTAGATATTCCCTAGATTTGTGGGATCATTATAGACACAATATTTCCTTTGATGTAATTACTTTTTTTAGTTTCTTTAAAATTGGGAAATGTGGAAATTAGAAACTTTTGTTTAAAGGAATTAAATTTATGATTAATTATCTTGTGAGAAATAAAGTTTGTTTTTGCACAATTCTTTTATAAAAAGTTTTATTAAATTAAGTTTATCCTACTATAGGATTTATTTCTAAAGGGTAATTTTTAACTTGTTTTTATTTATTTAGAAGTGATTGTTATCATGTATATCTTAGGATTAAAAAACATAGTAGTAGTCAATTATCCTTGGTAAAATATCCTAGTAGAGATATTAATGTTTTATAATTTAGTAATTCGAGAGTTGTAATTTGCTTACATTGAAAATTGATCTATAGAGACTAAGAATTTAACTAAAGAGATCATACTCTTTAATTCTTTCAACCCTATTTATTTACAAACGTCATGTTCCTAGGTACACTTGTAAACCTAGGATATCAAAAGATAGTTTACGATGTTGGGTCTTATCCCTTAACCAATTAGGATAAGTATATATATATATTATCAAATGATCTTATATGTATATATGCCTCACTATACATATAAGCTCAGACGGTAACATATTTATACAGTATCTTCATTGGCTAGTGCACCTTTCTGGTAAAATTGACCTCAGGGATCAAACCCTCCTACCTTATTGTAAGAACCTTATTGAATTATTATGTTATGGAGGTTATCCCTTAGGGTTGAGTATCTATGGTTGTGTTATTATGGAATTAAGTCTTATAAAAGAAAAAAATTTGTGTGTGTTTTGCCCTAGTTTTGGGCATGACTGCTTTGATAGTTACATCAAAAACTTCAAAAGCAATGCATTGAAAATGAGTCACCATATTTTTCTTCCAATCAAGATAATTCTCTCCATCAAACTAAGGACTTTCTTTTTTGAAGTATTCCATCTGATCAACCTCAAGCCATTAGACTTTCTCTCTAAGGTACCAGGCTCTGATACCAATTGTTAGGAATAGTTCCAAGAGATAAATGAGAGGGGGAGGGATGAATTAGTTATCTACAAGTTTCAATTCTTTATCCAATTATGTATACTTAAACATAAAGTATAAACACAATGAAATAACACTTGAACACAACACAATATTTTCGTTACGAGGAAACCCAAATAGGTAAAAACCCTCATAGGAATTGAAACCCACTAATATATTTAGTACAGTAGACCTGGTCAAGGGTTAGACCCTATTAGGAGTCTTTTACAATAGTCCCTATTAGGGGAGAGGACACACTATCTGAGAGCTCACTGCTCAAAGGGGTTAAGGCTACAACCTTCTGAATGATAGATATACACTATATTTGGATCTTGGTGAACTGCACTTAGACATATTGTTTGGATCAGTTCCAATATATAGCACAAATAGTTTACTTGGTCACATAGACCTTTTTCTAACATCTCAACACTTCACACACTCTACTCTACTATTCTTAATCAACTATGAACCACACTCAAGGAATAACAAATGAGTTCCTACAAATATCTTTCCTCTAAATGATATTATCAAGTTGGCCTATTAGAACCACCTTGAAATCATATTAGAGAAACCATAACAAAATCCAATAATAATTCAGTTGGCTCTACTAAGCATGCAACACATTTTGGGACCTATCCAACAAGATAATTGTAGACGCATGCTACACACTGTCAGCTCTACCAAAACAACAGGATCTTTCTCCTCAAGATGAATTACTTTATGTTCTCTTAACAGAACATCACTAAATCTTCTCTAAGCTTAACTCCAAGGGTGCATACTGTAATGATAGGTGCAACTCTAGAGCCAATATAATCTTTGTTGGCTCTTCTGAACAAACACAAAAAACTGCTACTGGTGAATAGCGATTGCATAACTTCACTTCTACTAAACATCAGACTCTACATCCATGAATGTAACATTACTAATATGTCTTCATCATATATCCAAGTGTGCAAGCCTCCATGATAACTGTACGGACAACCCTACATAGAACACTACCTATTACTCTGTTAGGAACACTACTGGCACTAGCTGCTATATAACTATCTGTACTAACAATTAACCTCTATGCCCATGATATCATGCTGATATCATGCCCATGCTACATATGCTAAAATATTACTACATAAGACTTCCATGCATTCTACTTTCCATATGTTGTCATCAATGACAAACATACAGTCAGTACTAGCATGCTCGAAAATCTCCAACATTCGCATCCATATTCAAAGACACATTAGTTTCTACAAGGGCCTTTTCCAAAATTTCCTTATGAGTTGGAGAGAGTTTTAATAATTCTAGGATAGAAATTTGAGTAGGGGTTCTTTGCAATTGGTCTACCAAATTATATTGCTTTGTAGATGAAGATGTTAGATTAGGGAGGATAATTCTTGGGGCACCTCCTGATAGAGTGATCTTTGATTCTTGCCCCCTAGTTATAACATTAGATGTTGCTTCCCTTGGATTTTCTTTTACCACAATCACATTTATTATGTTTTCATCACCACTTAAGGAATTAATGGTGTTATCATAAGTATGACCAAAGTTTACCTTTTCATTACCCCTTTTTTGTTGTGATTGGTATTTGATAATTCCACCTTTTCATGGTTTAAGAAAAGGTTATTAAAAGTTGTATGGTCCTCATTATTTTGAGGCGCTTCCACTTTTATGGTTCCATCATCGATTAGATCTTGGACAAGGTTTTTTAATTTCATACATTCATTTATTTTATGTCCTTTATTTTGATGATGGTCACAATGATGAGAATCATTCAACCAATTGGGCTTGACTTATGGTTCATATGGCCTTGATTTTGGTAGAATCTTGATTTTTTTGGCCACTAAAGTCCTTAATGCATTTTCCAAAGGTTCACTTAGAAATGTGAATTTCCTTTTCTGATATATGGAAAAGAATGGTTTAAGCTTATTAATATTGGAATTATTGAAGGGATTGTTGTTATAATTATTTTTGGTGTTGCTATTATAAGGAGCCTTGGTTGTTTGATTGACATTATATGTTGGGTTTGACCCACTTGATAAACTAAAGGGGGTAGCTTTCAAGTTGCATGCTTCCACAACTCCATCATTCACAAGATTTGTATTGGCATTTTTCAACCATAGTCTTGGTTTATCATTGTTATTGTTTCCTCCTTTATTATTTTTATAATTAGATAAGTTATGATTATCGTCAGTGCTGGTATAGGGTTTATTATCTTTTAATAAATTGATTTCCCCTCTATTAACCAACACTTCAATTTTTATCCCATTTTCAATGGTTTTTTCAAATGTAGGGGGACATTGAAGTTGGAGCCTATAGTTCATCTCCATATTTAGGTTATTCATAAATATTTCCATCTTTTATTTTTAGGGTATGCTTCATGGATATCATGTGAAGACTATTCTCCACCTTTGGAGAAACCCTAGAAATGACTCACCATCTCGTTGTTTAGTATCGCATAGATTAAGCATGGTGATTTCATGCTCGATGTTATAGGAATATTGAGTCATGAATTTTGAAGCTAATTCATTGAATTTTTTTATACCTTATGGATGTTTTGAGAGCCATTCCATTGATTGGCCTCCTAAACTTCTCAGAAAAAGCCTAATTAAATAGGTTGTGTTGTGCATGAATTCGATACTTAGAGCAAAAAATTCTCTAATATGGTCTTGTGGGTTTGATTTACCCATATATTTATCATATCTGGGGAAGACCATATTTACCAAGAAAGGTGCCATAACCAAGCTCTTATCAAAGGGAAATGGGCATAAAGCCTCACTAGAAAATGGCTTAGGTTCAACCACTTTCTTCATTCTATCGATTTGTGCTTGAAACATTTTCAATTTTTTATTCATAGCACCTATAGGATTAACCTCTTCCTCATCTTTCTTATGTTGGGAAACATCATAGTCATGAGGAAGTTTCACCCCTTCTTGGGCCAAATTATGGAAATATCTTTCCCTATTTATCTCTATAATTTTTTCCCTAACTTCAAGGAATTCAATGTCTTGAGCTGCCCTATTGGCTTTGTATTCGATTATTTCTTTAGGCTCTTGACGAGCTTGGTTAATTTTTTCATGATTTTTTATGCCTTGCTCTTCATGGTATCCCCTATGAAGGTAATCATGATTTCTTGCGTCTCTATGCATTTGGTCAACTCTCTTTTCAAAAAGGTTTGGGAGAGTATCCCCTAGGTTGTGATTTATGAAAGAGTTTTGAGATTCAAATTCGGGGACCTCTCTTGCTATGCAAGTTCCATCTTCTTGTAAAGTTAGTTTAAGTCTATGAGATCATGTAGAAACTAGCATTAACAAAGGTTTGATTCAAAATTGTGCTCCCCAAACTTGGTGATTGTTCTTTTTATGAAGATATTAAAATGTAGACACATAAAAATCCTTTAGAAAATAAAGTATTTTTTATTTTCTAAAAAATCCCTGATGACATCATTATTTATTAATTAATTAATTAATTAATTTTTATGTCATTAAATCCCTTTACCTTAATTAAAAATATTTAATTAAGGAATCCCTCCCAAAAATGTTTAAATCTTATTTAAACATTATCTCCTTATTTATTAATTATTTAATTAATAAATTGACCAAAAATCCCAAAATAAATAATTTATTTATTTTTTGCCCAAAACTTGGCCAATTTCCTTAAGACCACTAACCTCTTCCAGAATCTTCTAATCCTCCTTTAATTTTGATTAAAAGCTAATCCCATCATTTCCTAACCCTAATCCCAACTCAAAATATTTAATTAAGATTAAATATTTATTCCTCATATTTATTAAATTCATTTTTAATAAATATTCTCAAACCTAAACCATGGAAATAAATAAATCTTTATTTATTTCCTAAAATCCATGTTTATCCTAAGGAATTTCTAGACTCTTCTAGAAAGTCCTAATCCTAATCCCTCCCCTAATCCTGTCACATTCCCTAACCAAGGTTAGCCAACTCCTAAGCTTAACCCAAAGTCAACAAACTTCTAGAGACTTCTCTTACATTCATTAAGTGCATTTAAGGCCTCCTTATCCCTCTTACATGCATTTATCATGCATTTAAGAAGCCCCTCACCCCTTTCTTACACCCTTTGACCTTAGGCACATTTCCCAAATTGTGCACATCCCTCCCATCTTTCAACCCAATGCCCTTGTGACACTTGTCACAAGGAGGTGACCTTGAACTAGCACAATCCATGTGCTCCCCTTTGAATGAATCTTGGCCTCTCTTAAAGATTTTAATCCTGGCCACTCATTCCTCCTTCCCAAATCCTATAAATGCTCCTCATTTCCAAGAGCAAAAAAAAAACATTCACCTTTTATTTTAAGCATTGTTATCATGCCCTTTTACTTCTAGCCTTAGCATAATCATCCTAATTTAGCTTACTTTCAAGCATTTTAGCTCATCATAATATAGTAATAATGGATTAACATAGTTTATTTCATTGTTTTGCATAAGCATAGCATCATATCACATCTCTACTTGGCTTAAAATAAATCTTAGCATAATCATCATTTAGCTTAATATTCATTTCAGCATCATTTGGATCCTTGAGGCCTTGGGGAAAATTAGGTGTTCTATACCTATTTTGTTGCATTTATGGGGTTTTTATGGATCTCAATCCATCCTAAAATGCGTAAGGAACATGCTCCAAGTGCTTAGAGAGCACACCCACATCCCCTTAAGCAAGAGCAAATCAAATAGTGCTTGGGTGCACCTGTTTTAGCTCAATCTGAGGTGGTTTAGTTTAGAGTTTTATTTGTTTTGGATTGATTTCATGCTTACACTAACATCTAATCTTTGTTTGGCTTGAGTCTTTCTAAGCAGGTAATCCTCAAAAGCCTTGTCCACATAAAAATCTAAGATGATTTTTCAAAATGGATATCTCTCACTTGTTCTATGTATCTTCAAACAAAGCAACCATAAATACACTTGTTCTTTTTAAACCCTCTACACAAAAGTGTTTAAATATGTAAGAATGTTATCACTAGTTTTTCATGAAAAGTAACTCAAAGCAATCTACCTAGTTGACAAATTGGTTTGTATGCATGGATTTACAAGGTAGGCTTTCTATGTTAAGGTATTTAATCAAGATTCCATTCAAAATGGACATTAAGCTTCATCCCCCAAAATCAGGAGGCTTCCCACTACTGGTATATCAGAGTTTTGTGTAATCCTAAAGGACTACCTGAGAAAGTTCAAAGCTTAATATCCTTTTTTCACACACCCCATTAAGGATGCATGCATTTCTTTTTATAGTGGGTCAGATTATTGCGAAAAAGGAAAATGTATCCCACTTTATCTTGTCCCTCTCACTACCCTTGTTAAGGAAAATATTGGGATGCAAGCCCACTAAAGATCTAGCATGTTCATTTGTAAAACAATAAAATGGATTTAAGAGATAGTTGTTAGGAGTTTGATTCACAAAAAGGTGAAGAGCATATCCCTATCTATTCTTGTCTCCCAAGCATGATCAACAATGTTCAATTTATCCAAACCCACTAATTAATGGAAATTGAGTATTTCTAATCTCCTCTACAAACAAGGGGTTGTTGATTAAATGCTTTATTTTATCCTTTATGATGGTTTAATTACTAGATTTTAGCAAAAATCACAAGGCCACAATTTAAGCAAAAATTGACCAAGTTTTATGCTTACCTTGATTTGAAGCTAGGAAAGGCTAGGGGCATTTTCAATGGATTTTTTCATATTTTTGACTCACCTAGTGCCGATCATTCCTTCTCCTTTGCCTCCTCTCTAAAAAGTTAGTGAACACAAACAAACAAAATGAAGAAATGATGAAGGGCGCTCCCCTTAATACCACAAACGCATAACAGAAATAGAGAAACAACAACAATATGCAAGAACAAAAAATTGGCTTCTTATTATCTCCACAAATGTGGAATTACAAACTTTCAGAATTACAATATGCAAAGCCCCATGGGCATTCCCTTACAATATTCTGTAGGACAAAGCCTCGAATTATTGCCCAAATCTACTACCCAGAACTATTCTGAACTGCCTAAGACAATAATACAGCCTTCCTTATATAGGCAATTTTCCACCGCCTGGGAAGGTTCCAAAATTTTAGCCAACAAGGCCGACCAAACTTAGAATTATTTTATTTTACATTTCATTAAATCATAGTCAGCTCAGGATAACCTTTGAAACCCGAACAAAAATTTTGAAGAAAATTATTTTTCGCCATTTCAGGTGGCCCAACTTCCGAAGACCATAAGTCATCACCAGTTGACCCGATCGGCTATTATAACCCCATTTCGAAAATGACACGAAGCGCTCTACAGGCTTGACCCGTGCAAGCGCCCGTCACCCAAATTTTTGACCTCATTCGGGGCCTCTAAAGCCTTCAAAACTGAGTTCAAAGTTTCTGTACCCTGCTGCCAATACCGAAAATCTTCAATATCTTCCAATATACACTTGATCTGGCAATGAAACTTTACTGGCAGACTTATATGACCAAAATGAACCTCCAAGAAAGAAATCAGATCATTCTGAGCACATACAAAAATTACCAAAAATAGTAACTTTCCATAAATAGCAGCTTTGCACAAAATAACCCTTATTGAATAAAAACATAAATATTTTTGGGTGATGCAAGATTGCTCTTACACCCAGGATGCTCCTGCATCAGACACCCGGGGTAATTTGAGAAGTGACCCTGTCACGACTCAGGTGTGCAGAGGAAAACCAAGATGGTTAACCTCCTCCTTTGTTAGCCATGATGAATCTTCAATAGGTCATCCTTTCCACTTGACCAGATATTCTTCATATGTCCTGTTCCTTGTACTTCTGCCAACACGACTATCCAGTATATCTTCAATCTCCTTAGTGTCTGAACTAGTTGCTGGAATACTCCAATGTGCCGCTGTGATCTCATCTTCAACACCTCCCTCATGATACTCTGTCAAATCTGAAATGTTAAACATTGGTGAAATATTTAGCTCGGTAGGCAATTCTACCTCATATGCATTTCTTGAATCATGTTTCTTCAATATCCTGCATCGTCCAAACTTCTTCATTTTCAGCTTGTTATATGTACCAACTGGAAACCACTCCTTCCGCAAATGAACCATGACTTCATCACCAACCTAAAATTCCTTATACCTCCTTTTCTCATCTACCTTAGCCTTATACTGTGCGTTCATCTTGGTAATATGCTTCCTCACCTCCCCATGGATGTTCTTCAAGTGTTCTGCAAAATTCTCAGCTTCAGCACTACTTATTTCTCCTTTATCTATCTTCCTCAATTCAGATGCATTTCTTGGACTACTTCCATATACAATCTGGAATGGTGATTTACCAATGCTCCTATTGACAGAATTATTATATGCAAATTCTGCCTATGGTAAAATCAAATCCCATCCTATTGGCTTATCTCCAACCAAACATCTCAGCAAATTTCCCAAACTCCTATTCACCACCTCTGTTTGTCCATCAGTCTGTGGATGATGTGATGAATGAAACTTCAAATCTATCTTCAACTTCTTCCACAACGTATGCCAGAAATATCCAACAAACTTAGTGTCCTGATCTGAAACTATGGTCTTTGGCAAACCATGAAGTCTCACTACTTCTCTGAAAAACAATTTTGCTACATGAACAACATCATTAGTCTTCTTGCAGGGAATGAAATGTGCCATCTTCGAAAATCTGTCAACCACTACAAAAATTGAATCATGTCCCCACTGAGTCCTCGGTAAACCAAGAACAAAGTCCATACTGATATCCTCCCAAGGCTTCTTTGGTATAGGTAATGGCTGATACAACCCTTTATTCTGCTTCACTCCTTTCGCCATCTGACATACTCTGCAACTCTGTACAAACTTCTTCACATCTTGCTGCAATTGTGGCCAATAATAATTTTCACTAACCAAAGAAAGGGTTTTGTCACAACCAAAGTGTCCAGCCAATCCTCCGCTATGCTTCTCCTTGATGAGATTCTCCCTCATAGAACTTCATGGAATGCACAACTGACTCCCTCTGAATAGCATATCATCTTCGATGATAAAATCCAGCCATTTCGTCCTGTCTAGAGTAACAGGTTCTGTACAAGCTTTTCAAGCTTCACCAAAATCAGGATCCTCTGGATACAAATTCTTGAGTTCCTTGAACCCAACCACTTCAATCTGCATTTCTGTCAGCAATAGTTGCCTTCTGCTAAGAGCATCTGCAACCCTATTAGACTTTCCACTCTTGTGTTTCAAAACAAATGTATAACTCTGCAAAAACTCAACCCATTTCAAATGCCTCTGATTCAACTTTCCTTGACTATTCAAATATTACAAAGCTTGATGATCAATATACAAAACAAACTCCTTACGAAGCAGATAATGTCTCCACTTCTTTAATTTCTGAACTATAGCATAAAATTCCTGATCATAAATAGAATATTTCCTCTTGGCATCATTTAACTTCTCACTGAAATAAGCAACAGGTTTACCTTCTTGGCTCATAATAGCTCCTATTGCAGTACCACTAGCATCACAATCTACTTGAAACAACTTATTAAAATCTAGAAGTGCTAAAACTGGTTGTTCTGTAACTTTTTGTTTCAACAATTGAAAACTCTTTTCTGCCTCATTAGTCCACTTAAACTCTTTTCTATCCCCTCTCATTGTTTCAGTCAAGGGTCCACAAATACTGCTAAAATTTTTGATAAACTTTCTATAAAAGCTATCCAAACCATGAAAAGATCTTACCTCAGTAGCACTCCTTGGAGTAGGCCATTCAAGGATAGCCTGTACCTTCTCTGGGTCCATTTTTAGACCTTCTCCTGAAACTACAAATCCCAAATACACTAACTCTTTCTTCACAAAACTGCGCTTCTTCAAATTAATCAATAATTTCTCTTCTCTCAGCTTCTCAAATACCATACGAACATGCATCATATGCTCATCCAATGTCTTACTAAAGATCAAAATATCATCTAGGTAAACGATGACAAACTTACCCAGAAATTCTTTCAGAACCTCATTCATGAGCCGCATGAAAGTGCTCGGTGCATTGGTTAGCCCAAAAGGCATGACTAACCACTCATACAGTCCTTCCTTTGTCTTGAAGGTAGTCTTCCATTCATCTCCTTCTCTAATCCGAATCTGATGATATCCACTTTTCAGATCTATCTTTGAAAAAATACACAGCTCCACTCAAACAGTCCATAATATCATCCATTCGTGGCAATGGAAACCTATACTTGATTGTGATCTTGTTTATTGCCCTAGAATCTGTACACATCCTCCACTCTCCATTCTTCTTTGGTGCTAATACTGCTGGTACAGCACTGGGACTCAGACTCTCTTGAATCAACCCCTTTTGTAACAGTTCATGTACTTGTCTGTTCAACTCACTTTCTGCAGGTGTCATTCTGTGTGCTGCCTTATTTGGCAAACTCGCTCCTGGGATCAAGTCCATCTGATGACTAATCTTCCTGACTGGTGGTAATCCATCAGGCATGTTATTAGATACAATATCCTAAAACTCATTCAACAAATCTACAACTTCTACAGGAACATCTTCTACTTCCTCTTTACCAGCTTTTGGAATTAAAGCAAAACATACATGCTCATGCCTCATACCATCTAGGAATTTCCTTCCATCAACAAATGTTATTCTTGCATTACCACATACCTTTTCTTCGGTCTCCTTCAATGGCTTTAGCTTATGTCGCACTCCATCCTTTGTTAGGGAATAAGTATTCGCACGACCATCGTGTATAGCACATCTGTCAAACTGCCACGGTCTACCCAATAACATATGACATGCATCCATAGAGATGATATCACATAGTACCTCATCTTGGTACCCGCCGATCTTGAACTTCACTAGGCATTGTTCATTGACCATGACCTTGTGGTCATCCTGTACCCAGGCAATCCAATATGGATGTGAGTGTTTCTATCTCTTGAGCTTCAACTTTGTCACCATCTCTTCTGACACCAAATTGTCAGTGCTTCCAATATCAATAATCACATCACAACATTTACCTTCACACTTGCACCTAGTGCGAAACAAGCTCCTCCTTTGCTCAGGTTCATTCTCACCACTCAACAGGACTCTTCTGTTAATCAACGTTTCTCCTCTTTCAGCATCTTCAAAATTTGATGATCTGGCATCTTCATCTACATGTGCAACTCTGGCCTGGTCTTCATTTCTCCTATCCATTCTGCCTTGGCGCTGAGGACATTCAAATGCCCTATGACCTTCTTCTCCACAGTGAAAACATGTTCCACGGAAGCCACCTCTTCCAGATCCTTGTCCTCTTTGATCTCTATTATTCTGATCCTGGAAGTGATTGGAATTGTTTCCTCTCTGATTCTGACTGCTACTGGCCTCATCCTTCTTTTTCGAATCTTCATTTCAGCCACCATATGACCATCCACCAGATCATCCACCGTGACCTCTTCCATTTTGTCTGCTCTCAAACTTCTTGTTCAGCTTTTCCTCTACTTTTAGGGCAAACTGGTATGCCTCTTCAATACTGTTCATTCGAACCAGATTCAACTCCTCCTGAATGCTTGGCCTTAACCCATTAAGGTATCGGGCAACTTTCTCCTTATCAGCTTCGGCATGGCCTGTTCTGATGAGGAGTCGATAGAACTCCTCCGTATACTCCTGAACAGATCTTCCTGCTTGCTTCAAATTCTGCATTTTCTTCAGTAGGTCAAGCTCATAATCAACAGGAATGAACTGTCGCTTCAATTTATCCACCATCTGATCCCATCTCATGATTTTCTCCTTTCCCCTTCTATTTCACTCCAACTGAATCTCTTGCCACCATATCTTCACATGACCTTTCAGTCTGGCCTTCGTAAATTTGACCCTATCATGATCCTCAACATCTTCATACTCAAAATATTCCTCACATTCATTGATCTAGTCAATCAATTCCTCTGGGTTAAGATTTCCAGAAAATGTAGGAACCTCAATCTTAGGTCTTTTCCCAATCTTGGAAATCGCCCAAACAAGTCTTTCTTCCTCCTGGTTCACAATTTCAACTTCTCCTTCTTGATATTCTTCTTCGGCTTCATCCTCGCTTTCGTCTCTAACATTAAGATTCATTCCTCTACGAATCTCTTCTTGCAATGCTCGCACTTGTCTCTGCAGCTTTCTAACCTCAGGTGTCACAGCACCAGCTCTTCCGCCACATTCTCTTCGTGGAGGCATTTTCGTGATGCGCACTGAAACCCTAACCACGGTCCTGGTGCAAACTGCCTCACAGTCGGCGATCTATTTACACACTCAAGAAAACCTACTCTGATACCACTTGATGAAGGGTGCTCCCCTTAATACCACAAACGCATAACAGAAATAGAGAAACAACAACAATATGCAAGAACAAAAAATTGGCTTCTTATTATCTCCACAAATGTGGAATTACAAACTTTCAGAATTACAATATGCAAAGCCCCATGGGCATTCCCTTACAATATTCTGTAGGACAAAGCCTCGAATTATTGCCCAGATCTACTACCCAGAACTATTCTGAACTGCCTAAGACAATAATACAGCCTTCCTTATATAGGCAATTTTCCACCGCCTGGGAAGGTTCCAAAATTTTAGCCAATAAGGCCGACCAAACTTAGAATTATTTTATTTTACATTTCATTACATCATAAGCAGCTCAAGATAACCTTTGAAACCTGAACAAAAATTTTGAAGAAAATTATTTTTCGCCATTTCAAGTGGCCTAACTTCCGAAGACCATAAGTCATCACCAGTTGACCCGATCGGCTATTATAACCCCATTTCGGAAATGCCACGAAGCGCTCTACAGGATTGACCCACGCAAGCGCCCATCACCCAAATTTTTGACCTCATCTGGGGCCTCTAAAGCCTTCAAAACTGATTTCAAAGTTTCTGTACCCTGCTGCCAATACCGAAAATCTTCAATATCTTCCAATATACACTTGATCTAGCAATGAAATTTTACTGGCAGACTTATATGACCAAAATGAACCTCCAAGAAAGAAATCAGATCATTCTGAGCACGTACAAAAATTACCAAAAATAGTAACTTTTCATAAATAGCAGCTCTGCACAAAATAACCCTTATTGAATAAAAACATAAATATTTTTGGGTGATGCAAGATTGCTCTTACACCCAGGATGCTCCTGCATCAAGAAAACAAAAAGAAATTGAAATCTAAGCCTTATTTATCAAATTTGACACAAATTTATTAGGGAAAGTAAATCCAATTTAATGAGACAAACTTTAATTTGAAAGCTTCTAAAACTTTCAAATATTGCTCATACACTTCATCTTCTTGTTGCAAATTCTCCAAAACCAGCTTGATGTTTGCTATTTTATCCTATTTGATTCATTTGGCCAATGCTTTGTCTTCACTATTAAATCTGGTCTCTGGATTTTTAATTCTTTTATGACCTATCATCCTTCAACCACAGAAATTCATTTCCCAAAAGTTAGATTCTGTAAATTTGCAATTTAATTAAAAGTGCAGCAGAACCTATTAAAAGCGTTGTTAAATCAATTGAAAGCATTGTAGAATAAATTGAATGTACAGAGATAGAAATTAAAAGTGCTATTTTAAGATGTAAATGCACTTAAAGAAAACACTAAACGCACTACGGAATCCATCAAATGTGCTCTAGAGTCAGGGTATACGCATCGAAAGAATTAAAGACAAGATAATAGAAAGATCAAATGCATTGTTTGGCTATGCAAAGGTGAAACACTTTGTCATGGAACCATTGTTTTAGGCCTCAACCACGCTGTAGGAAACCTTGTACACACTGTAGAAATTATCAAATGTGCCACAGGACCTGTAAAATAGAGAAAAACACAAAGATAGATAAGAAAAATATGATTTCTTTGAATTTAAAAATAATGAGGCCTAATGCCCCACGGTGGGCACCATTTTGTGTTCTATGAAAAGAACCTTCATAGGGTTAGTATAGAAAATAAATAATAATTCAATTACCACAAAGAGTAAGCTATTTAAGACAATAAATGACAATTCAGCACTCTATGGACCTCTATTTTGGTTTGCTAATGCAAAGATCTCAGCAAGCTTCCATTAGTGATAGCCCTAAAATGAGAATTCAATGATAAGTAAATTAAAAGTTCAATTCCAAATGAAATTAAGCCTTAATTAATACTAATTTTTCCTTTCTAGCTTAAAATTGCAAGAGGTTTGATGCTATTCTCAGATTTGTGGATGATAATTGATTGATTTATACCTTGCTTTTATAGGTTTTTCCAAGGGTAGGGGTTGTAGTTGAGTTGATTATGGTTCAGTTGAGGTTTAGTCCATGATTCCACTTTTGGGGATAATTTAAATGGATTGTCCTAAAAGCTTGGGAGAAAGAGACAAAATGGGTGGCCAAGATGCTCTCACCTTATGTGTGATGGAGATTCATTTTGAGCTTGATCCATGTGAGTTCAATCCTTAAATCCTATTGGTTGAGGCATTTTCCTCCCATGTGGTGTTGAGGGAAAATTAGGATTTATTAATTGAAATTTTTTAATTTGTTTAGTCATATGTACCCCTTAAATGGGCTGATTTGATTTAAATTGAACTATAAAATTAATTAGATTAATTTCACAATTTATTGATTTATCACGATTTATTAAATTTAAATGGATTTATTGTCTTTTGATTTTTAATTAAATTTGGATTATGGATTGATTGCAATTTTTCTTTGATTTTAGCTTGATTTGATTTTATTGCCTTGATTTTTCCTTGATTTCTCACTTGAATTAATCTTGTCCATTGTCAGGTGATTACAGTACAAAAATATGTTGTTGATTGTGTTTTATCGTACCACAAATAGTGAGTTTTTTTTAGGGTTCAGTCACTTAAATTTTGGGATTTTCATACTTGATTTGGTTTTGTCTTGTCCTTTACATTATGTTTTATAGGAAATAACTAGTTTTGTAGGGTATTTGAGAGGAAATTCTCTTGTAAAAGTCATCTACATTGCATTATTTTGAGACTACTAATGCTTTGTGATTGTAGGATGCTTGCAAAAGTCATATAATGGGACTACTAGAGCTATTTGTTTTGTAGATTGGCTTGGAGATTCAAAAAGCCATTGTGTATTCCTTAATGTGATCTTCCTAGGCATATAGCTTAACCAATAAGGCTTAATTTCTTGCGATAAGTTGTGTAGTGGGAGAGTATTCTCTTCACCTCTTAAAGACTGAATCAGAAGTATTGACCTACTTGGTTTCTCACTTGCAAAAGAATCTTGGGTAAATAAATATTTTCTTAATGTGCTTGGGAGAATCTATGGAGTATGAGACTATTCTCTTTTCTCTTTGTTAAGAATAAAAAATGGAAACCTCCATTTTCGCATCCATTTTATTTTCTCATTTACCTTTAGAAGGCCTATTTTTGAGGTAAAACTCTCATGGGAATGGCCCAAATGGGACAAAGAAAATAAATAATTATAAAATGTATGCCTTTCTAGCCAAAACCACATGGATGTAAATATTGAATGTGTTGGTTGATTATTTTGACTGGAAGAAGACATGTGAGAGTAATATGTAGGGTCGAGAGGTCTCGATATTGCTTGCAAGATGACCTTACTTGAAGCACTTATAGTGATATAGGCATCAATTATGCTAAGAGAAACTACTATAGATCTCTATAGTTTTGTTGACCATTAGTACTTCACACTTAGTCATATATCCAGGCAATGATGGTCAGTCATCACTATGATCGAGTCATTTTGTAAAGGCCAAGTTATGTATTGTCTGAAGGAAATTGCTACTCAATTATGTATTGTCTTTGATGTCACACTATGTCATAGTCCGCAGCAATCAGCCTCTACCGAGCTCAGTCGGTCTACCAGTCAGGAATATATAGTGTTTACCGAGTTCACTCGGTTGCCGAAGAAAAGATAGTGTTTACCGAGTTCACTCGGTTGCCGAAGAAAAGATAGTGTTTACCGAGTTCACTCGGTTGCCGAAGAAAAGATAGTGTTTACCGAGTTCACTCGGTTGCCGAAGAAAAGATAGTGTTTACCGAGTTCACTCGGTTGCCGAAGAAAAGATAGTGTTTACCGAGTTCAGTCGGTTATCAAAGGTAAAGAATTGTCGGTGTTTACCGAGTTCCCTCGGTCACCGAAAGATTATAGAAAGATATGATCACCGAGCACTGTCGGCCCTTAAAGGATTTTTGCAAATAGAGTTTACTTAATTCAGCCGACTGTTATACTAAATAATGTCGATTTGACTAATCCAAAATCATATAAATAAAAGGTCAAAAGTGAAAAGTAAACAAATATATAGCAGAAGATTTACAGAAGAAAAGAAGGAAAGGTATATGCGAACTTGTGAAGGATGTTCAGATATCCTTGAGGAGCAGTAGAGATTTATTCGATCAGAAAGGATCAGAATTATGCAGAACAGAGATCTGTAATCAGCAAGACAGTTGCATTATTATACAGGTCACTTTTTCATTGTTACCTTCTTGTCATTGTAACAGTGAATTCTAAATCTCTTAACCGAGTTGGTTTAACAGCCATAATATAAATCCTCTAACAAGGTGACAATTCCATTGAATTGTTTTCAAGACCTCTTACCAGGCCACTCCTAGTAGGGTGTTTTAAATCCTCTAACAAGGTCACACCTAACAGTGTGTTTTGTAACCTTTCACCGGGTTGGCTTCTAACCGGGTATCACTTCAGAAAAGTGAAAATCAGTATCTAGATACATTGGTGGTTTTTCCCATATTGGGTTTCCATGTTAAATCTTGTGTCTCTTGTGTTCTTAATTGCTTTCACAATCATATACATGTTTTGATGAATATCTAAAGATAATATTGATAATACTTTCTGCATCTTCAAAGTTACTGCAATCTATTTACCGAGTGCCAAAACAAATAACAGTGTTAAGATATCCTAAGGGATCTGCAAAGAATTAATAATCAAGATTTATGGTTGTCTGATTCACCCCCCCCTCTCAGTCACTTCATCCATATTCCATCAATTGGTATCAGAGCTTTTGGTGCTTGCAGGAAAGGTTTCAAAGACCTAAGCTAAAGATCAGGATGTCTTACAAGAGGGAAATTCCAAAGCTTAACAGAGATAACTTTTCAGCATGGCAAGGTCTCATGCGACTTCATCTGGCTTCCATTGGTGATTCAGGATGCAAATACATTGATGAAGAATACACAATTCCTAATGGCGCATTAACCGTAGAAGACATTGCAGATAAAAAGACTCACAACACCATGATGATAGACATTGCATCTGCTCTCAGCTATGAAGAATTTGATGATATTAAAGACTGCACTACTGCATATGAAATGTGGGTGGCACTGAAGAAAATATATGGTGGTGATGCAAATGTGAAGAGAGCCAAAGCAGAAAGCCTAAGAGGACAGTTTGACAAGATGAATATGAAGGAAGATGAAAACATTGCAAAATATGTTGAAAGAATCAAAGCAAGTGTAAGTGCAATCAGAGCTTCTGGAGGAACAATCTCAGATGAGACTGTTATAAGTAAGGTACTCAGAACACTACTCCCTATCTATGCAATAAGAGTATCAGCTATTCAAGAAAGAAGATGTGAAGCAAACCACAGTATAACCTTGGATGCTTTAGTTGGAAGATTGACAGCTTTTGAATTAGACAATTATGACAACTATGTTCCTAGTTCCAAAAATATTGAATCAGCATTTGAGGCCAAGGTTTCACTAAAGAAAAACAAGAAAATTAAAGAAGTTCAGACAGACAGTGAAGAGGAATCAGAAGAAAGTTCTGATAGTGATCTTGAAATTGTAGAAGCATTACTTGCAAAGAAGTACTCCAGAGGGAAAGGTAAATATAAAGGTAAAACTCCTTTAATCTATTTTTCATGCGAAGAAATTGGACATATTGCAGCTAGGTGCCCAAACAAGAAAGTCAAGGAAGAAAAGAGAAGTCACAAGTACTATGGCAAAAAGAATTTCAAATCATACAAGGATAAAGGTAAGAAATCATGTTTTATGGCTAAAGATTCTGATGATAGTGAAGAAGAAATTGTCTTTATTGCTATAAAAGATGAATCTGATGATGATGAAGATAAGATAGCACTTATTTCTCATATAAGCAAGGATGATATATGGATAATAGACAGCGGATGTTCACACCACATGACTGGTGATAAGACAAAATTTGAATATTTAGAAGACTGTGACAATGGTAATGTAAGATTTGGAAACAATGAACCTTGTTGTATAAAAGGAAAAGGAAGAATCTCATTAACCAAAGAACTCATATGTGATAATGCTTACTGGGTTGAAGGACTAAAACATAATCTTCTAAGTGTAGCACAGCTAATCAACACTGGTTTCAAGGTTGAATTCATGAATGGTCAAGCAAGATTGCTGGATGAAAAAGGAAAAATCATTGGATCAGGCAAACAAACAAAAGGTAACCTATTTTATCTTGATCTCAATGAATATTCATGCCTTATTGCTCAAATAGAAGAAAGTTGGCTATGGCACAAAAGGTTATGTCATGTGAATTTTGATAACATGATAAAAATAAGCAAATTCAAGAAGGTTAGAGGCATTCCTACTTTGAAGAAACCTGACACTGCTCTATGTAAGAATTGTTAGATTGGCAAAATGAGTAAAACTAGTTTCAAAAGTAAGAACTATCAGTCTAAAGAAATTTTGGAAATTGTGCATACTGATTTATGTGGACCTATTGGAATACAAAGCTATACTGGAGATAAATTCTTTATTCTTTTCGTTGATGACTATTCTAGAATGATGACTATTATGTATTTAAGAGAAAAATCAGAGGCATTTGAAAAGTTCAAATGGTACTTAGCAAGAGTAGAAAAAGAAACAGGGAAAAGATTGAAATGTTTAAGATCAGACAGAGGTGGTGAATTCATCTCCCATGATTTTAACAACTTCTGCATTGAAAGAGGAATCAAAAGACAGGTATCAGCTCCTAGAACTCCTGAGCAGAATGGAATAGCAGAAAGAAGAAACAAATCTATTATGGATTGTGCAAGGACTCTAATGATAGAAAAGAACATTGCTATAAAGTACTGGAAGGAAGCTATCAGCACTGCAGTTCATACCTTGAACCGAGTACAACTGAAGAAAGACACATTCAAAACTCCTTATGAATTATGGTATGGCTATAAACCTAATGTAAGTTACATGAAAATATTTGGTAGCAAGTGTTATATCTTAAAGGAATCCAGAAGAAATAAATTTGATGTGAAGAGTGATGAAGGAATATTCCTAGGATATTCTAGCAAAAGCAAGGCATACAAATGTCTGAACTTATCTACTCACAAAGTCATAGAAAGTATACATGTGAAATTTGATGAGTTTGCAGAAAAGACTGAGGAAGAAAGCAAAAGGGAACCTGAGAACTACAGAAGATTCGTTTACATTGAACCTGAAACATTGACAGACACAACTATCAATAAGGAAGCTATATCTACCGAGCCAAGCACAGTTACCGAGTCACAGACTGAGTCACAGGAAGAAGTTCAAACCGAGTCAAAGGAAGAAATTCAGACCGAGTCTCAGCCTGAAGTTACCGAGCAAATATCTACCGAGTCCGAGCAACCTGAAGA
Source organism: Chamaecyparis obtusa (assembly GCA_027943335.1). Classification (NCBI taxonomy): domain Eukaryota; kingdom Viridiplantae; phylum Streptophyta; class Pinopsida; order Cupressales; family Cupressaceae; genus Chamaecyparis; species Chamaecyparis obtusa. Next base: position 36,726 of record BSBK01012150.1, on the reverse strand, counting down.
AGAGATCCTAGAAGACAGCAGCATGATTCATTCAAAAGGCAAGGAACCTATACTAGCCAAATATGTCAGAAGACATCATACACCAGATCAAATCATTGGAAACAAATCAGATGGTACTATGACAAGAAGCAAGCTAAAAGGTACATGTCTACTTACTGATTTTGAACCTAGAAATATCAAAGATGCATTAGAGAATGAAAGTTGGATTGAAGCAATGAATGAAGAACTAGAACAAATACAAAAGAACAAAACTTGGACTCTTGTACCTAGACCTAAAGATAAGAATGTAATTGGAACAAAATGGGTATTCAGAAATAAACTGAATGAAGATGGTCAAGTATATAGAAACAAAGCTAGACTGGTATGTAAAGGTTACTCTCAAGAAGAAGGTATAGATTATGGAGAAACTTTTGCTCCTGTTGCAAGATTAGAAGGTGTAAGAACTCTACTTGCTTATGCAGCACACAAATGATTTAAGGTATATCAGATGGATATAAAATCTGCATTTCTCAATGGAATTCTTGATGAAGAAGTCTACATTGAACAACTTGAAGGTTTTGTTGATCCAGACAAAAGGGACATGGTCTGTAGGTTACACAAAGCATTGTATGGTTTGAAACAAGCTCCTAGAGCATGGTATGAAAGACTCCATAACTATTTAATCCAGATTAATTTCAAAAGAGCTAATGATAACAGTAATCTGTATATCAAAGAAGGACCGGATGACAAAATTGTATTGGCAGAAATATTTGTGGATGATACTATATTTACAGGGAATGAGGATCAGTGCAAAGAATTTTCAGAACAAATGAACAGAGAATTTGAAATGTCTATGTTTGGTTTAATAAAATTCTTTGTTGGTCTTCAAATTTAGCAAAGTAAAAATGGTATATACATTACTCAATCCAAATACATTAAGGAGATACTTAAGAAGTTTGGAATGGAAGATTCAAAACCAGTTGGTACACCCATGTGTACTGGACTGAAACTTACCAAAAATGATGATTCAAAAGAAGTTGATCAGACCCTATACCGATCTATGATTGGAAAATTACAGTATGTGGTACATACAAGACCTGATATTGCCTTAGCAGTCGGTATAGTAGCTAGATTCTCAGCAAAACCTAAGGAAAATCACATGATGGCAATCAAAAGAATCTTAAGATACTTAAAAGGAACTGAAGAGTATGGTTTGTGGTATAAATTTGGAGGCAATCTAGACTTGAAAGTGTTTACTGATGCTGATTGGGCAGGAAACATTGATGACAGAAAAAGCACAAGTGGTGGAGCATTTTTTCTTGGAAAAAGACTGGTATCCTGGACCAGTAAAAAGCAGAATTGCACATCTCAATCCACAGCTGAAGCAGAATATGTTGCTACTGCAGTAAACTGTTCAAATATTGTTTGGTTTAAACAGCTATTAGAAGGTATGAAGGTTGAAATCAAAGAACCAGTTGTTATATTTTGTGACAATACCAGTGCAATAAACATTTCTAAGAATCCAGTGATGCACTCCAAAACCAAGCACATTGCTATTAAATATCACTTTGTCAGAGAATTGGTGCAGGACAAGGAAATCAGATTAGAATATATTCATACAAAAGAACAGATTGCAGACATTTTTACCAAACCATTACCTAAGGATGCATTTATGTATCTAAGAGGTAAGTTAGGGGTTATTCCCCTATCCGAGGCTCACTAAATACAGTTTTAGTGATGCATCAACCAGAACATGATTGAAAATCAACTTGTTGATGTAGCATATTAAAGGAATCATTGCATATGAATCAGTACTTGAGGTACATTAATTTTCACCAGTAATATGTGAATTATCTTTGGCATATGTTGTCAAAGAGGGAGTGTTTGCTATGTCTTTACTATTACTTCAAGAAATTTTCAAATAGTCAGAAGGAATAGTCAGAAGGAGAAATTTTCAGGATACAGGAAGTTTGCTGACAGAGGGAGATTTGAATCTAAACCGAGCTAACTTTTTCAAATTTCTTATGATATGACATATTGTGTTGCCATCAATGCCAAAGAGGGAGATTGTTGGAAACAATTGTCTGAAGGAAATTGCTACTCAATTATGTATTGTCTTTGATGTCACACTATGTCATAGTCCGCAGCAATCAGCCTCTACCGAGCTCAGTCGGTCTACCAGTCAGGAATATATAGTGTTTACCGAGTTCACTCGGTTGCCGAAGAAAAGATAGTGTTTACCGAGTTCACTCGGTTGCCGAAGAAAAGATAGTGTTTACCGAGTTCACTCGGTTGCCAAAGAAAAGATAGTGTTTACCGAGTTCACTCGGTTGCCGAAGAAAAGATAGTGTTTACCGAGTTCACTCGGTTATCAAAGGTAAAGAATTGTCGGTGTTTACCGAGTTCCCTCGGTCACCGAAAGATTATAGAAAGATATGATCACCGAGCACTGTCGGCCCTTGAAGGATTTTTGCAAATAGAGTTTACTTAATTCAGCCGACTGTTATACTAAATAATGTCGATTTGACTAATCCAAAATCATATAAATAAAAGGTCAAAAGTGAAAAGTAAACAAATATATAGCAGAAGATTTACAGAAGAAAAGAAGGAAAGGTATATGCGAACTTGTGAAGGATGTTCAGATATCCTTGAGGAGCAGCAGAGATTTATTCGATCAGAAAGGATCAGAATTATGCAGAACAGAGATCTGTAATCAGCAAGATAGTTGCATTATTATACAGGTCACTTTTTCATTGTTACCTTCTTGTCATTGTAACAGTGAATTCTAAATCTCTTAACCGAGTTGGTTTAACAGCCATAATATAAATCCTCTAACAAGGTGACAATTCCATTGAATTGTTTTCAAGACCTCTTACCAGGCCACTCCTAGCAGGGTGTTTTAAATCCTCTAACAAGGTCACACCTAACAGTGTGTTTTGTAACCTTTCACCGGGTTGGCTTCTAACCGGGCATCACTTCAGAAAAGTGAAAATCAGTATCTAGATACATTGGTGGTTTTTCCCATATTGGGTTTCCACGTTAAATCTTGTGTCTCTTGTGTTCTTAATTGATTTCACAATCATATACATGTTTTGATGAATATCTAAAGATAATATTGATAATACTTTCTGCATCTTCAAAGTTACTGCAATCTATTTACCGAGTGCCAAAACAAATAACAGTGTTAAGATATCCTAAGGGATCTGCAAAGAATTAATAATCAAGATTTAAGGTTGTCTGATTCACCCCCCCCTCTCAGTCACTTCATCCATATTCCATCAACTTAGTCATATATCCAGGCAATGATGGTCAGTCATCACTATGATCGAGTCATTTTGTAAAGGCCAAGTTATGTATTGTATACTTACCGAGTAGTAGTATTGCCAAGTAAAGTCATGGTCACTATGTGTTTGTATTATGCTGAGTATAGTTTTTGCCGAGTTACATATATAATGATTACCGAGTGACAAAGAAGATTAACAGATGTTGAGTATAGTTAATGCCGAGTACCAAGAATAACTTTTGCTGAGTTATCCAAGAATGACATACAAGTTTGAAATGGCACAATGATCGAGGTAAACCATCTTTGGTGATAGTGGTGTTTTTTATTTTTCTTGTTGAGGTAATTACAGAGGTAGTTTCACATCCATCTTATAATCATTGATCCCTATGTAATACCTAGAGCCAATCAGAAAATCGTATAGCTTAAGCGGTAATAGAAGTAAATCAGAACTGTAGATCTTGAATTGGTAAGATGTTTTGGTTATTATATAAGGTCAAGATCTAAACCAAGAGAAGTGTGTGAATTAGAGATAAAAAGAGATATTGAGATTGAATGAGTATGAGAGAATGATCAGAGAAGTATATTTAAAATAGTCAAGTATTGAGACAGAGTTCAGTGACTGAGCTAAGCAGTAAAAGGATAGAATCAAGAAAGATCAGATAGAGGAGATCACCAATATATAGTAAAGAGGAGATCTGTAATCTGCATACAAGTGCAAACTAAAAGATCAGGTATTGAGACATTTTAACTAGTGTATCAGGGTAAATCTCTTAACTGATTAGTCTTAACAAACTTTATGTAATCTCTTTACCAAGTGCTTACTTTGTTGTAAGTTTATAAATCCTTTAACAAGGTAGACTGTATAATTCTCTTAGCTTTTAATAGAGAAGACCTTTCACAGGGTAGATCATGAATTGATCACATTTTGTAAGCCCTAACAAGAAAAACTTATTATTGTAGTAGTGAAGATTTGTGGGTATCATCCCCACCCAAGTTTTACCTTTCAAGGGTTTCTAGGTTACCAAAATTATGGTGTCATGAGTGATTTCATGTATGCTGCTTAATGTGTTTAGTTGCTTACAATGATCAAGTTTTGTTTATGTCATGCATAAAGTTTTGTCAGAATAAAAAGTTAAAGTAGGTAATATCTAATTCACCCCCCCTCTCAGTATTACTTTCCCACTTATATTTCCAATGACTACAAGGGATAGTTTGAAATGGATGTCGTTACTAGATAATCTTGGTTAGAAACTACTAGATTTACCTCTAAAACTATCCTAATCTTTGTGCAAGGATTGATCCAAGTAGACTTACCTAGAGCACCTCAACATCACTCACCATATTTATTCCCTTGGATATTTTAAAGCATGAGTGTGGAATTTGGAGAACCATTGTGATGTGAGAATTGAGTCTCTTCTTTTGATTCATAATTTCCATAATCCTTGAAAAAGCCAACATCACTTTTTTTCTGAGGTGAAGGAATACAAAGTTGTTAGAAAAGATTTGGATACTAGTTAATGAAAGATCTGATGGAATATGGATGAAGTGACTGAGAGGGGGGGTGAATCAGTCAACCATAAAACACTTCACAATTAATTCTTTCTAGATCCCTTAGGATATCTTAACAATGTTATCTATTTTAGCACTCGGTAAATAGATTGCAGTAATATTGAAGATGCAGAAAGTATTAGCAAAATTATCTTTAGATATTCATCAGCACATGTATATGATTGAGAAAGCAATTAAGAACACAAGAGACACAAGATTTAACATGGAAACCCAATATGGGAAAAACCACCAATGTATCTAGATACTGATTTTCACTTTTCTGAAGTGATGCTTGGTTAGAAGCCAACCCGGTAAAAGGTTACAAAACACACTGTTAGGTGTGACCTTGTTAGAGGATTTAAAACACCCTGCTAGGAGTGGCCTGGTAAGAGGTCTTGAAAACAATTCAATGGAATTGTCACCTTGTTAGAGGATTTACAATATGGTTGTTAAACCAACTCGGTTAAGAGATTTAGAATTCACTGTTACAATGATAAGAAGGTAACAATGAAAAATGACCTCTTTAATAATGCAACTGTCTTGCTGATTACAGATCTCTGTTCTGCATAAGTCTGATCCTTTCTGATTGAATAAATCTCTGCTGCACCTCAATGATATCTTAACATCCTTCACAAATTCGCATACACCTTTCCTGCCTTTCTTCTGTAAATCTTCTGCTATATTTTTTTTTTTTTTACTTTTCACATTTGACCTTTTATTTATATGATTTTAGATTTGTCAAATCGACATTATTTAGTATAACAGTCGGCTGAATTAAGAAAACTCTATTTGCAAAAATCCTTTAAGGGCTGACAGTGCTCGGTGACCATAACTTTCTATAATCTTTCGGAGACTGAGGGAACTCGGTAAACACCGACAATCCTTTACCTTCGATAACCAACTGAACTCGGTAAACACTAACTTTTCTTTGATGACCGACTGGACTCGATAAACACTAACTTTTCTTCGATGACCGATTGAACTCGATAAACACTAACTTTTCTTCGATGACCGACTGAACTCAGTAAATACTAAATTTCCTTTGGTAACCGAGTGAACTCGATAGACACTGATTTTCTTTGATAACCGAGTGAACTCGGTAAGCACTAATATTCCTGTCTGGCAGACCGACTGAGCTCAGTAGTAACTGGTTGCTGTGGACTATGACATTGTGTGACATCAAAGACAATACATAATTGAGTAGCAATTTCCTTCAGACAATTGTTTCCAACAATCTCCCTCTTTGGCATTGATGGCAACACAATATGTCATAGCATAAGAAATTTGAAAGAGTTAGCTCGGTTCAGATTCAAATCTCCCTCTGTCAGCAAACTTCCTGTATCCTAAAAATTCTTCCTTCTGACTATTTGAAAATTTCTTGAAATAATAGAAAAGACATAGCAAACACTCCCTCTTTGACAACACATGCCAAAGACAATTCACATATTACCGGTGAAAATTAATGTACCTCAAGTACTGATTCATATGCAATGATTCCTTGAATATGCTGCATCAACAGGTTGATTTTCAATCATGTTCTGGTTGATGCATCACTAAAACTGTATTTAGTGAGCCTCGAATAGGGGAATGACCCCTAACTTACCTCTTAGATACACAAATGCATCCTTAGGTAATGGTTTGGTAAAAATGTCTGCAATTTGTTCTTTTGTATGAATATATTCTAATCTGATTTCCTTGTCCTGCACCAATTCTCTGACAAAGTGATATTTAATAGCAATGTGCTTGGTTTTGGAATGCATCACTGGATTCTTAGAAATGTTTATTGCACTAGTATTGTCACAAAATATAACAACTGGCTCTTTGATTTCAACCTTCATACCTTCTAATAGCTGTTTAAACCAAACAATATTTGAACAATTTACTGCAGCAACAACATATTCTGCTTCAGCTGTGGATTGAGATGTGCAATTCTGCTTTTTACTAGTCCAGGATACCAGTCTTTTTCCAAGAAAAAATGCTCCACCACTTGTGCTTTTTCTGTCATCAATGTTTCCTACCCAATCAGCATCAGTAAACACTTTCAAGTCTAGATTGCCTTCAAATTTATACCACAAACCATATTCTTCAGTTCCTCTTAAGTATCTTAAGATTCTTTTGACTGCCATCATGTGATTTTCCTTAGGTTTTGCTGAGAATCTAGCTACTATACCGACTGCTAAGGCAATATCAGGTCTTGTATGTACTACATACTACAATTTTCCAATCATAGATCGGTATAGGGTCTGATAAACTTCTTTTGAATCATCATTTTTGGTAAGTTTCAGTCCAGTACACATGGGTGTACCAACTGGTTTTGAATCTTCCATACCAAACTTCTTAAGTATTTCCTTAATGTATTTAGATTGAGTAATGTATATACCATTCTTGCTTTGCTGAATTTGAAGACCAACAAAGAATTTTATTAAACCAAACATAGACATTTCAAATTCTTTGTAAATTTTCTCTGAAAATTCTTTGCACTGATCCTCATTCCCTGTAAATATAGTATCATCCACAAATATTTCTACCAATACAATTTTGTCATCTGGTCCTTCTTTAATATACAGATTGCTGTTATCATTAGCTCTTTTGAACTTAATCTGAATCAAATAGTTATGGAGTCTTTCATACCATGCTCTAGGAGCTTGTTTTAAACCATACAATGCTTTGTGTAACCTGTAGACCATGTCCCTTTTATCTGGATCAACAAAACCTTTAGGTTGTTCAATGTAGACTTCTTCATCAAGAATGCCATTGAGAAATGCAGATTTTATATCCATCTGATATACCTTAAATCCTTTGTGTGCTGCATAAGCAAGTAGAGTTCTTACACCTTCTAATCTTGCAACAAGAGAAAAAGTTTCTCCATAATCTATACCTTCTTCTTGAGAATAACCTTTACATACCAGTCTAGCTTTGTTTCTAGATACTTGACCATCTTCATTCAGCTTATTCCTGAATACCCATTTTGTTCCAATTACATTCTTATCTTTAGGTCTAGGTACAAGAGTCCAAGTTTTGTTCTTTTGTATTTGTTCTAATTCTTCATTCATTGCTTCAATCCAACTTTCATTTTCCAATGCATCTTTGATATTTCTAGGTTCAAAGTCAGTAAGCAGACATGTACCTTTTAGCTTGCTTCTTGTCATAGTACCATCTGATTTGTTTCCAATGATTTGATCCGGTGTATGATGTCTTTTGACATATTTGGCTAGTATAGGTTCCTTGCCTTTTGAATGATTCATGCTGTTGTCTTCTAGGATCTCTTCTTCAGGTTGCTCGATAACTTCAGGCTGAGACTCGGTCTGAATTTCTTCCTGTGACTCAATTTGAACTTCTTCCAGTGACTCAGTTTGTGACTCGGTAACTGTGCTCGGCTCGGTAGATATAGTTTCCTTACTGATAGTTGTGTCTGCCAATGTTTCAGGTTCAATGTAAATGAATCTTCTGTAGTTCTCAGGTTCCCTTTTTCTTTCTTCCTCAGTCTTTTCTGCAAACTCATCAAATTTTACATGTATACTTTTTATGACTTTGTGAGTAGATAAGTTCAGACATTTGTATGCCTTGCGTTTGCTAGAATATCCTAGGAATATTCCTTCATCACTTTTCACATCAAATTTATTTCTTTTGGATTCTTTTAAGATATAACACTTGCTACCAAATATTTTCATGTAACTTACATTGGGTTTATAGCCATACCATAATTCATAAGGAGTTTTGAATGTGTCTTTCTTCAGTTGTACTCGGTTCAAGGTATGAACTGCAGTGCTGATAGCTTCCTTCCAGTACTTTATAGTGATGTTCTTTTCTATCATTAGAGTCCTTGCACAATCCATAATAGATCTGTTTCTTCTTTCTGCTATTCCATTCTGCTCAGGAGTTCTAGGAGCTGATACCTGTCTTTTGATTCCTCTTTCAATGCAAAAGTTGTTAAAATCATGGGAGATGAATTCACCACCTCTATCTGATCTTAAGCATTTCAATCTTTTCCCTGTTTCCTTTTCCACTCTTGCTAAGTACCATTTGAACTTTTCAAATGCTTATGATTTTTCTCTTAAATACATAATAGTCATCATTCTAGAATAATCATCAACGAAAAGAATAAAGAATTTATCTCCAGTATAGCTTTGTATTCCAATAGGTCCACATAAATTAGTATGCACAATTTCCAAAATTTCTTTAGACTGATAGTTCTTACTCTTGAAACTAGTTTTACTCATTTTGCCAATCTGACAATTTTTACATAGACCAGTGTCAGGTTTCTTCAAAGTAGGAATGCCTCTAACCTTCTTGAATTTGCTTATTTTTATCATGTTATCAAAATTCACATGACATAACCTTTTGTGCCATAGCCAACTTTCTTCTATTTGAGCAATAAAGCATGAATATTCACTGAGATCAAGATAAAATAAGTTACCTTTTGTTTGTTTTCCTGATCCAATGAGTTTTCCTTTTCCATCCAGCAGTCTTGCTTGACCATTCATGAATTCAACCTTGAAACCAGTGTTGATTAGCTGTGCTACACTTAGAAGATTATGTTTTAGTCCTTCAACCCAATAAGCATTATCACATATGAGTTCTTTGGTTAATGAGATTCTTCCTTTTCCTTTTATACAACAAGGTTCATTGTTTCCAAATCTTACATTACCACTATCACAGTCTTCTAGATATTCAAATTTTGTCTTGTCACCAGTCATGTGGTGTGAACATCCACTGTCTATTATCCATATATCATCTTTTCTTATATGAGAAATAAATGCCATCTTATCTTCATCATCATCAGATTCATCTTTTATAGCAATAAAGACAATTTCTTCTTCACTATCATCAGAATCTTTAGCCATAAAACATGTTTTCTTACCTTTATCCTTGTATGATTTGAAATTCTTTTTGCCATAGTACTTGTGACTTCTCTTCTCTTCTTTGACTTGCTTGTTTGGGCACCTAGCTGCAATATGTCCAATTTCTTCACATGAAAAATAGATTAAAGGAGTTTTACCTTTATATTTACCTTTCCCTCTAGAGTACTTCTTTGCAAGTAATGCTTCTACAATTTCAAGATCACTATCAGAACTTTCTTCTGATACTTCTTCACTTTCTAACTGAACTTCTTTAATTTTCTTGTTCTTCTTTAGTGAAACCTTGGCCTCAAATGCTGATTCAATATTTTTGGAATTTGGAACATAGTTATCATAGTTGTCTAATTCAAAAGCTGTCAATCTTCCAACTAAAGCATCCAAAGTTATATTGTGGTTTGTTTCACATCTTCTTTCTTGAATAGCTGATACTCTTATTGCATAGATAGGGAGTAATGTTCTTAGTACCTTACTTATAAAAGTCTCATCTGAGATTGTTCCTCCAGAAGCTCTAATTGCACTTACACTTGCTTTGATTCTTTCAACATATTTTGCAATGTTTTCATCTTCCTTCATATTCATCTTGTCAAACTGTCCTCTTAGGCTTTCTGCTTTGGCTCTTTTCACATTTGCATCACCACCATATATTTTCTTCAATGCCATCCACATTTCATATGTAGTAGTGCAGTCTTTAATATCATCAAATTCTTCATAGCTGAGAGTAGATGCAATGTCTATCATCATGGTGTTGTGAGTCTTTTTATCTGCAATGTCTTCAACAGTTAATGCGCCATTAGGAATTGTGTATTCTTCATCAATGTATTTGCATCCTGAATCACCAATGGAAGCCAGATGAAGATACATGAGACCTTGCCATGCTGAAAAGTTATCTTTGTTGAGCTTTGGAATTTCCCTCTTGTAAGACATCCTGATCTTTAGCTTAGGTCTTTGAAACCCTTCCTACAAGCACCAAAAGTTCTGATACCAATTGATGGAATATGGATGAAGTGACTGAGAGGGGGGGTGAATCAGTCAACCATAAAACACTTCACAATTAATTCTTTCCAGATCCCTTAGGATATCTTAACAATGTTATATATCTTAGCACTCAGTAAATAGATTGCAGTAATATTGAAGATGCAGAAAGTATTAGCAAAATTATCTTTAGATATTCATCAGCACATGTATATGATTGAGAAAGCAATTAAGAACACAAGAGACACAAGATTTAATGTGGAAACCCAATATGGGAAAAACCACCAATGTATCTAGATACTGATTTTCACTTTTCTGAAGTGATGCCCGGTTAGAAGCCAACCCGGTAAAAGGTTACAAAACACACTGTTAGGTGTGACCTTGTTAGAGGATTTAAAACACCCTGCTAGGAGTGGCTTGGTAAGAGGTCTTGAAAACAATTCAATGGAATTGTCACCTTGTTAGAGGATTTACAATATGGTTGTTAAACCAACTCGGTTAAGAGATTTAGAATTCACTGTTACAATGATAAGAAGGTAACAATGAAAAATGACCTCTTTAATAATGCAACTGTCTTGCTGATTACAGATCTCTATTCTGCATAAGTCTGATCCTTTCTGATCGAATAAATCTCTGCTGCACCTCAAGGATATCTGAACATCCTTCACAAATTCGCATACACCTTTCCTGCCTTTCTTCTGTAAATCTTCTGCTATATTTTTTTTTTTTTTACTTTTCACATTTGACCTTTTATTTATATGATTTTAGATTTTTCAAATCGACATTATTTAGTATAATAGTCGGCTGAATTAAGCAAACTCTATTTGCAAAAATCCTTCAAGGGCCGACAGTGCTCGGTGACCATAACTTTCTATAATCTTTCAGAGACCGAGGGAACTCGATAAACACCAACAATCCTTTACCTTCGATAACCGACTGAACTCGGTAAACACTAACTTTTCTTCGATGACTGACTGAACTCGGTAAACACTAACTTTTCTTCGATGACCGACTGAACTCGGTAAACACTAACTTTTCTTCGATGACCGACTGAACTCGGTAAATACTAAATTTCCTTTGGTAACCGAGTGAACTCGGTAGACACTGATTTTCTTTGATAACCGAGTGGACTCGATAAGCACTAATATTCCTATCTGGCAGACCGACTGAGCTCGGTAGTAACTGGTTGCTGCAGACTATGACATTGTGTGACATCAAAGACAATACGTAATTGAGTAGCAATTTCCTTCAGACAATTGTTTCCAACAAGATCAAGTATCATGATGTTTGGTTTGATGCAATAATTTATGTCAACTTCTGCTTGTCTTCATGTTCTCTTTGATTTTGGATTTGTGCCTTGAGTTTCATTTGAGAACAATATTGGGCTTAGGAAAATTTCCAATCCATGATGAAAGCTTTGGTACGAAAATGCATCTTTGAGACTTTATTATGACTATGTATAAATGGCATAATGAAAGGATATATACAATAATGTTGAATAATGCAAAAGGGAAATGCCACTAGGCTTGACTTGACTTAGGCCAAGTAGCGCCTACTTACTAGGTTATCACCACTTGAGTTTAATGATCTTTTTCTCTCTTTTTTTCTACCAAGGCATCAATTTACTAGGTTTTCACGAAGGAACATTTCTTCTCTTTCATTTTTTTTGTATTTTCCATTTTCCTTTTTCTTCTTTTTAATTTTTTAATTTTTTAATTTTTTTTTTGGTGTTATCAAAGTGCCTATTTGCTAGGTTTTCATCACGATGACAATTTTTATGGACTTTTTCTATTGTTTTTAGATTATTTGAATTTTTGTTATTTTTGGACTTTATTTAGGTCCACTTTATGCTATAAAAATAATTCTCTCTCATCTAATACTCTTCCAGCTTATACTCTTTATTCTTATACTCTTTCAATTGCCCATGTGTAAAACCTCTTTAGGTGAATGCTATTGATGGCTTCTTCAAGTTCTTTCCCTTCACAAATGGCTAGTTTGTATGTTCTCATTCCATAGGAAGATGTCACAAAAAAATTCCTAGCCAATTTTCCTCAAATTTTCCTTTCTTTTCTCTTTCTTGTTGGTTTCTAGAGTTTTCTCTTAGGCCTAGGTCTTGAATTTGGAACTCTCTATGCTTAATGTTCTTATTGTAGTTTCTTGAAATTCTCTTTTGATATACCTCAAGGTGATCATATTCTTGTGTTTGATATTATTCAAGTATTTCTAGTTTCTATAATATATAAACCCTATAATCCTCTTCTGTTAATAAACCATGTAATGCGACTCTTAATGATGCGATCTATACCTCTAAAGGAAAAACTACTCTAGCCCCATAGACTAGTGAAAATGGTGTTTCTCCAGTTGGTGTTCTAATTCTCATTATGTAGGCAAAAAATTCTAGATTAATTTGAATATTCCAATCCCTACATGAATCAAATATTATTTTCTTGAGAATTTTGAGGATGTTTTTGTTGGAAGCTTTAGCATGACCATTTCCTTGAGGGTAATATATTGAGGAAAAATGTTTAATAACATGAAATTTCTCACACAATTATTTCACATCCATATTTCATAACTTCTTTCAATTATAATTTATAATGGCATGTGGAATAACATATCTACAAATTATGTTGTTCAAAATAAACATGGAAATTTGTTTTCCTATTGCAATTGACAAAGGCACAACTTAAACCCATTTAGTAAAGTATTTGGTTGTAGTTATAATACATTTATGACCATTAGATGAAGGTGAATATATCATACCTATCAAATCAATTCACCATTGATAAAAGGTCCAAGGTTTGGTTAATGGATGCAACGCTTAGTGTGGTACATATATCAGGTTCCCGTGGTACTGGCATTTTTGACAAAATATTTAACAACTGACAAGCATCTTCCTTCATTGTTGGATAATAGTATCCCACCCTAAGGAGTTTTTTAACCAAGGTAAACCCACTAAAGAGTTACCCATAAATATCCTCATGAATTTCTTTTAAGGTTGTTTTTGATTCCTCGCTCTCTAAACATCTATGTAGTGTTCTATTAAGACCTTTGCAAAACAATGTGTATGATACAAGGCTATAACGTACAACTTGTCTTATAAAAAAAATATTTGTTAGAATAATTGTCCATTGGTAAATTATTCTCTTTATGATAGTTATAGATGGGATCATACCAAGGAGAATTATTACCCACAAGTGGGAAAATTATTTGGGATTCGAGTATGTCATAAGTGGGTTTCACCAGTTCTTATTCCAAGAATTCATATTTATCTTTTTGATCTAGTAATTTTAGAAGAGATGCTAATGTAGCCATAAAATCTTCTACCTTATTTTCACGTATTCTAATTTATTCAAAAGTTATCATGACAAAATATTTCATTAGCTCATCAACCATATTTTTGTAAGGAATTATAATTTCATCCTGTGTTTGGTACTCATCATTGATTTAATTGATCCCTAATTGGGAATCACTATAAATTTGAAATTATGTCACTCTTGATTTCAAATCCATTTTGATGTCAATTAAAAGTGCCTCATATTTTAATATGTTATTTTTCCATGGTAGTAAGAGTTTGTTTGATTGAGGGATTTTGTAACCTTGAGATGTAACAAGTAGTATTCATGCCCATGAGCCACACTGAGTATATGAGCTGTCAAAGTATTCTTGATGCATGATCATCTTGGGTTCTTGGCAATCCTGTATCACAAAAAATATGTTATAGTTTTTAGATGTTATCGATAGCTTCTTTTGGGCTCTTGGTAAAGTGTTCATTGTTTCCATTGATGAGGCTCGGTTTCTTCTCAGTTCATTTATTCACTAAGTTGGTTCGGTTGTTCACCATGTTGGTTTCTTTTGCTAAGTAGTCTTTCTCATTGAGTGGTTTATTTTGAATTTTAGTTGAGGACAACTTGCGCATTTAATTTTGGTCATAGAGTTAATGGTTGTATCAATCATTGGGAAGCTTATGGACCTAGATCTATGTTGCCCCTTCACTATTGGATCTAATGGATCTTTAGAGCCAGCTTATTTGGTAGCCTCTTATATAAATAGGATAATATGTTGTAGATTTTAGGGGGAGGTCAGGGTAGTGAATTTAGAATATAGAATCTGAAGGTTGGAAAATCCTCGCATGTATGAGGATTTTTTGTAATTTAATTCTATTGCAATGGTAAAAAATCAGAAGGCCTTACAGCCTGACATGTATGAAGTTTTCATGAATCATATATGAATTTTTATCATTCTCTCTATCCATGTCTTGTGTTATTTATCTTGAGTGTTGATTCTGGAAGGAGGTTGGTAGTTGGGTGTGCCTTTTGTCCCTCATCCATCTTCCATTGTGTCAGGTGGTATCAAAGCAAGGTTAGATCTAGTTCCTTCTTGTGAGCCCTAGTTGATATCATTTTCTAGGGTAGAAGATTATGATCTAACCTACAATTGTAGAGGGTTTCAAGATGGTTCATGGGAGAAAAGTTGCATATCGAGGCTTAGTTGATATGTTAAGGAAGATTATTGCTAGGTTAAAAGATGTTGAAACAACCAAACATAGAGGAAGAAATTTTGATGATGTTAGTGATGAAGAAGCCAAAGATGAAAAAGGTGAGGTAGAACCTACACTAGTGATGGATTGAGGTGAAGAAAGACTTTTGAAGAAATTACAAATTTTTAAGGCTAGATTCAGATGAGTTGATGGATTGGATAATAGAGATGGGAAAGTATTTTGAATATAAAAAAATTTCAGAGGAAAAGAAGATAGAAATTTCAAGTACAAAATTAAAAAGTCATGCATCCTTATGGTGGGAGCATCTACAATTGGACAAAAAGAGGAAAGGGAAGGAAAAAATTAAGGTATGGAATAAGATGGTGAATAAATTGAAAGGAAAGTTTCTACCTTGTGATTATCAGATTAACCTAGTTAGGAGAATACAAAGTTTGAAGAAGAGGGAAAGTTTGGTAAAATATTATGCTAAGGAATTATATATATTGGACATTAGATCTAGACATTTTGAGAATAAGGTAGAAAGAATTGCTAGATACCTGAATGGGTTAAGAGTTTGTATTCAAGAAGAAATCAGTTTGGTTAAGTTGGAAAGTATTGAAGAAGCTTATTAGTTTTCCCTGAAAGCTAAGGAGAAATTAAATAAAAGACATGAGAAAAGAAAAAGAGGAAGAGGTAGATCTTATGGTGAAAACAATAGATCTGATCAAGACAAAACAAATCAAAATAAATGCAGGACCGAGTGGAAAGGTGAAAGTTCCTCTAGACGAAGAGGCAATAACTAATGAGGTGGCTATGGAAAAGGTGGAATTTGAGGAACTTGTTACAAATATGGAGGAGAAGGACATAGATCATTTGAGTGTACACATGCAATCAAGAATGTCAGTAAAAATAAAAATTCCTTAGTGCAAGAAGACTCACCGAATGAACCAGAGAAGGAAAATAAATTGATGGTCAGAAGATCATTATGAAGAGAAAGTATTAAGGAAGATCTGGTAAGGAAAATTTTAATCAAGACCAGATATAGAGTTGCTCATAAAGTGTGGAAGGTAATCATGAACAATGAAAACTCTAAGAATCTGGGATATGAGGAAATGGTTGAAAAGTTGTAGTTGGAAAGGGTGAAACACCCAAAGCCCAATCAAATTTCATGGATCAAGGATGAACATACATTATTGGTAAGTGAACAATGTTATGTGAATTTGGAAATTGGAAAGTGATATGATAAGGTGTTGTGTCATATTATGCCTATAAATTATTGTCATATTTTCTTGGTTAGACCTTAGCAATATGATAAACATGCTATATATGATGGGAGATTTCATAAATATACTATTTATGATAATGGGTGAAGACAAATCTTGTTACCTTTGATTGAAGAATCTATTGGTGATGTTTGTACCTCTATGAAATTTTTTTTGATAGAAGGAAGAAACTTTGTTAATGATTTGAAGAAGAATGATGTATGTTTTGCTATGATTCCTAAAAACACCGAGTGAGAAGAGAGTGGATAGTGTCCCTAATGAGGTTGATAAATTACTCACCGAGTAAAAAGAGATCATTTTTGATGATGTATCTGATGTATTACCATTGAAGAGAAGCATTGATCATTGTATGGATCTAATTCTTGGAGCTAGTTTACCAAATAAAGAACCGCGTCAGTTGACACGTACCTAGAATGAGGAACCTAACCAACAAATCCAAGATTTGTTGCAGAAAGGTTTGATCTAAAAAAATTTTAGTCCATGTGTAGTACCAACTCTATTAGAACCTAAGAAGAATGGAGAATGGTGAATGTGCACTAATTCTAGAGCAATCAACAAGATAATAGTGAAATAGTCATTTCCTATACTAAGAATGAATGATATAATGGATAGTTTGAGTGGAGAAAATTATTTTACTAAAATTGATTTGAAGAGTGGATATTATCAGATCAAAATTAGAGAAGGTGATGAATGGAAGACTTCTTTCAAGAGAAGAGAAGGTTTGTATAAGTGGTTGGTTATGCCTTTTGGTCTAACTAATACGCCAAATACTTTTATGATATTGATGAATGAGGTTTTGAAGAAATTCTTTGCTAAATTTTTCATTGTGTACCTAGATGACATTATGACATTCAGTAAGACCAGAAAAGAACATTTGTTACACATTAAATAGGAATTGCAGAGATCGAAAGAAGACAAGTTACTAATTAATTTTAAACAATGTTGCTTCATGAAAGAGGAGATTGTATATTTGGGATTTGTGATTGTAGCTAGTGGTTTGAAGATGGATCCTAAGAAGGTTGAAGCTATTGTTAATTTTCCTACACCTAAAATGCTAGTGAGGTAAGATCATTTCATGATTTAGAAAGTTTTTACCAAAAGTCCATTAGGAATTTCAGTGCAATTTGTAATGGTATGAATGAGACTATCAAAGGAGATAAAAGAGAAATCAAGTGGATAAACGAAGGTAATAAAAATTTTGAGACATTGAAGAAGAAGGTTGCTAAATTTCCTTTGTTTGCTTTACCTAATTTCAATATGGTATTTCAAGTTGAATGTGATGCAAGTGGTAGTGCAATAGGAGTTGGTTTGAGTGAAGAAGGTAAACCTATTTATTTTTTTAGTGAGAAATTGAATGATGATAAAAGAAAATATTATGTATATGATGAATAATTTTATGCTATTGTTAAATCCCTAAATAATTGGAGACATTATTTGATACCAACTGAATTTGTGTTGTATACTGATCATAAGGCTTTACAATATTTGGGTATTTAGAAGAAGTTGAATCAGAGACCTATGATGTTGGAAAGTGATGTTATGGTGCACTAGGGATCACTTGAGGGTTTTCATTCATGGAAAAACTTATGCTGGACTGATTGCATGCAGATATTTTTTCTACTAGAGTCACAATCATAAAAATGACTATGTCTAGAATTAGGGTAATAGGGTATAGTGTTACAATTTTGGTTAGCGATGGAAATGTATGAGGTATTAGGGCCTTAAAAGTTAATAGAAAGTATTTTGGGATACATATATGCTTCAATTAAGAGCACACGAGTTTTGGTAATTAGATTAGTGAGATTCAATGATCTAAAGGTATGCAAAGATAGAGAGTCAGTATAACAGGGCATATCAGCAGTTGCAAAGATTAAGGCAAGGTTAGTGGATATGGTAACATTCTACATCAGGTGAATGAAGTATATTTTTGACACTTGGGTAATATAAGATCACTAAATCCATACTTATCATTTAAATAATTAATTATTATGTTTTGTATATTATTTGTGAAGCCGACTAGATGGTAGATTTTGTATAAGTATAGACTGACTTCATGGAAGTGAAGATATGTATGAAATGTGATGATGGAGTAAGGTTGAGAATCTAAGACCAGATAGAAGATGCGATATCAGTATTTGATAGAGCTATAACTAGAACTATCTAATCAAGGAAGTTCTTGTATTGTTCACATTTTGGAGAACTCTTTGAGATAATGTTTTATTGTAAGAGCAGTTTGCTCACCACCTTTAAAGAGGTGTCTTGTTTTCCCCTAATAGGTTTTTTATACCTCTAACAAGGAAATGTACTATGTAATAATCATCTCCTAATAGGGCTATATCTCCTAATAGGGATATAATATTTTAGTGCATAGTTGTGGGTACCAACCCCACTGGGGTTTTCCCTTGGCCAAGATTTCCTTGAGAACAAATCTGTTAGGAATGGGAACACTGAGATGGGGGAGGGTGAATCAGTTTGGACTATATTTTATCTTTTTACTTATACTTTAAGCTAAACTTAAATGCTTAAGTACTGAAATGAACATCCACATAAACATGAAACATGAAATCAGCACATAACACCAATATGGTTACGGGGAAACCCAAATAGGCAAAAACCCTGGTGGGAATTGACACCAACTAATATTTTGTACTAGTGTTTTATGATCCTTGTTAGAAGATCCTTAACCCTGTTAGGAGTTTCTTTACAATGCATTAAGTATAGTAGACATTGTCAAGGGTCATACCCTATTAGGAGTCTCTTACAATAAACCCTATTAGGGGTGTGGACACACTTCACTAGAGCTCACTGCTCAAGTGATGAAGGCTACAACCTTTAGATCTCAGATACACACTATATCTGCTGGATGAACTATCACTATGACACTACTTGTCTGATTAGTTCCTTTGATGCACTGATGCTTTGACCTCTTACAAAGGTCTAATACATCTTATAGAATCTTCACATACTTATGCTCTACTTATCTCAACTATATATCAACTTCCATGCCAATTACAATGGGCACATCTGATATTTATATGTGCATAAAAAATAAACAACTAGGTCGACCCTTAAACCTATTACATACAACACTTCCAAATGAATTGGCTCAAGAATGTTTACAAAAAAACATATATAGATGATGGAAACCTAATTAAAATAGGTGCATAGCCTTTACATCATTAGAATATAACCAGAACTCAAAATGATAGCAGTCGGCTGCTTACTCTGTTCTTCACTGGTACATACTGGCTGTGTAACTTCAACTATCTGTATCATTCTCATGCTTGCATATATGATCATGCACTCATAGAAAAAGGATGAATCTAGTCCAACCAACTTATCTTCTAGGGTGCACACCATAACTCATTCATACCCACATGCGCTGATGCTCTGAGCTTCAGGAACTTTGTACATTGTCCAGTCTTCAATACTTAGCCAATTTTTTATCTTCCTATCAAGTGCGCTGACTCCAAACTACTATATGACTTTGTTTCCATAATGAAAACACTATACTAAGTCATATACACTAGTATAGCAAACTTTCCAACAATCTCCCCCTTTTTCATTGATGGAAACAAAGGAATATGGCCAAGTTGCTAACTGTTCCTTAATACAAAAACTTTTGTCTTATATCTCCTTTATACATAATTTCTATCTTATATCTCCTTATACATATCAATAACCCATATTATACACATAATCCCCCTTTGATGTTAATGAAAAAGGTGTGTCAAAACTGATTCTACAAAAACTTACTATGATAGTACATCTAGATATGCAATCTATAGATTTTGGATCTCCTTCTTCCAAAATGTGATCAGTGAATTTACAATCTATAGATGGGCACATAAAGCATATTGTAGCTTCTCCATCTTCTCCAGATCATTGCTAGGACCTTGATCATATGACACCATGGTGGCATTGATCTCCTTGATATTTTGATTTAGTATGTCTAATGAGGGCACAAGAGCATTCCTTAGTTGAGTCTATCTAGCCCTTATCTTGGTCATCTCTTTTTCTGCCTTCTCAATTTTGTCTAACTATCCATTTTTGCACATGTTCACATCAATAGATGGATCTTCCACTGATTTACTTATGATTTCTATCATGGCTTTTGCTTCTTGTACCTTTTTGTACAGATCACCAATCAACTTGTCTTGGTTCATACATTTAGAAATGATCTTTCTTCCCTTTGTTGCAAACTCATTCAAGGATGCTTGACCAGCCTTTAATGAGCTTAGGTCAAGTCCATAGTTTCTAACCAATTCATTGAGCCTTTTCTTCATATACTTCTTCTATGCAAATAAGGATGTAGATTCTTCCAAGCTAGAGAAGTTTCCCTTGAACTATGAAATCATTGAACTAACATCATCAACTGAGTGAACTTTGGACACTTTCTTATCTATAGGTAATAGGTTGTTTAGAATGTTCACTGACTCTACAAGAAGGGGATTCCTCATCACTTTTTTATCCTTGGCCTTTTCCATAGCTAAGACACTGAACTTAACCAGGTCTTCTTCTCCCCATGAGTCCAGAGTAGTTGTGTCAGGTTTCAAACTTGACAACAATGCTGCTGAGGGAGTGATGGGGGTGCTATCCATCACTTCTTGTTTTACCTTGATTAGTTCAACTCATGGTTCATTTCTATCTACTTGTTTTTTTATTTCTTTTTCTTTTCCTTCTTCTTCCTTTTCTTCCATCTTTTCTTTCTTTTCTTCTTCTTCTTCTTTTTCTATTTTTTTCTTTTTCTTCTTCTACATTTGTCATATCTTCAATCACTACTTCTTCTTGATGAGTAGGAGGAGTGTTACTACATAAGATTTCATCTTCTTGTTTTCTCACAAAATCTTCTTCAAACTTGTCCAATTCAGTGTCAGTGCCTGCCATGGCTATCTCTACATTATAAATGATAATGGTGCTATCTTTTAGTGACTATGTCATGGGTACATACTTAACTATCTCTATTTTTGTTTCAACTACAACCACTGAGTCTTGAGGACCTATGACTAATGCATTAGTGGGCTCTACCACCTTGACTTCCTTTAAGGGTTCTTGTGTTGTGGGCGTAGTAGCTGGATACATGTGCATATTCATAAAGACCTTCTAAAAGTCTTTTTATGTTTCCTTAGCCACCAAATCATAGTTTTTATACATTATATGCAAAGTCCTTGACTTTGTTCTGAGATGTGGCTTCACCAAATCTAACATATGTTGAAGTTAAAGAAGACAATCTTGGAACTTAAGACTATGATCCCTAACAATGTATGGAACGTCCTAGAATTCCAAAAGAGACAAGCCATTAAAGAGGATTTAAGGATAAGGGAAAAGATTCTAGATGACTAACATATGTTTGACTAACATTGCATATATCTTAGATTTTTCTATCTCACTATAATTTTCATTGAACTTTCCTACTTGATCAATTCTCCCTTCATCAATTATTCTTGCACTTAGCACATTGAGACTAGGTTTGAAACTTACATTAGGAGGTGCTTGTGAGTTCTTTCTATTCCTTGTCACTCTTGAGGATGGATGACCAATGATCATATATTTCTTCCTCTTCAACATTTCCTTATACTTAGGAGGAGAAGTAAGCTCAATGGTTTCTTTGGGTGCAAAAGGAGTAACATCAATTTTACCCTTTTGTTCATCAGATCTTTCTATCTTCACCTTCTTCAGCTTGGGATCATTTGATTTTGCCTTTGTTGTATCTGCGCTCTCTAATTCCAAAGCAATATTTTGTTCCCTTTCTTTGTCTAGGTCTTCTTGAGACACTCCATGTATTCTCAATATTTTTGAGGTAACTTTAGCAACCTTTCTTTTTATTGCTACATTGTTTAATACTGCATCAACTTCTCTAGTTTTCTCCTCATAGGTTCCCCATCTTGGCTCATTAGGGTCTTTAGGTTTTGCTAATAGAACTTGAGCATAAGACTCTAGAATAGGTTCCTCCACTTCATATCCTAGTGGATGAATCCACTTTGTTCTTGGTTCAATTGCCTCCATGCATGTTGTGTTTGTTTCAATCATAAAACAAATAGTATCCTTATATTTCTCAACTATCTTCTCTGGTATCCTATTTACCTCATTTTCATTTTAGCTCTGAATGTCTTCAACTCTAGAGTCACCTAGTCCTTCAAAGTGATCTTTGTACATGCCTTGAGAGATATCTAAGGCATTGTGGGAATGGATTTGTCTAGATATAAATTAGATACTTTTCTAACAATGTGAAAGTACATTTAGATTATCAAAGACCCAAATCTGAATATTTTGGTTTTATCATGCTTGATTTCCTTAATGTTATCAATCAGTTATACGCATAAGATTTCACATAGGTTGAACTCTCCATTCTCATTTAAAATTCTTATGGCTGAAATAATTGTGGCCATAGACACACTATTTATCTTGCTGGTGTGTTGAAATATGTATCCAACTATCATAGACATCAATTTGATGTCATTTTTCTCAAGCTCAATACTCATTCCGCACCTATCACTCCTTGACTTGCAAGTTTGTTCAAAAATATTCCTCACATCTTTACCTACTAGAAGGATGATGCCTATTTTTGAGAGGCCTATCATCTCATGAATTAGGTCACTGGAAATTCTGACCAGCACTTCACCTATCCAAAATAGGTCATCATGAACCCTGCTCAAAAGAATCTTGATCCATTCTGATTCATAGAACTCATATGTCA
Source organism: Chamaecyparis obtusa (assembly GCA_027943335.1). NCBI lineage: Eukaryota > Viridiplantae > Streptophyta > Pinopsida > Cupressales > Cupressaceae > Chamaecyparis > Chamaecyparis obtusa. The sequence continues at coordinate 13,625 of BSBK01012150.1, read as the reverse complement.
TAGCATACTCCACTATAGGGTGATTATCCCACCGTGCATACTCATCCATGAAGGCTTTGTCTAGTTTTAACATAGTTTCCATGTGCACCCTTAATTGGTCCAATCCTACTGGTTCTTTCTTACAGTAGATGTATGCCCTAATGTCCTCGACATGCATAATGCCCATAGGTGTGTGAGAGAATGCACCTTCTAGGTCATCTAGTGTAGATTTAAATGGATGCCTCTTAAACATAGATTTTTTCTTCTCTGCAACATCAAATACTATAGGAGTAGCCATCAATTACTTGTATATCACGTTCACAAAGGTTTCCAAGAGATTCTGAATCGGCGCAACGAACTAGGGTTTCTACAACTAATCAAATGCACAACAAATCACTTGAAGAATCAATCTACAATCCTTCTCAATCAACTGCTAAGGCTCTTATACTCTTCAATCACTCTTAATTTGAATGCAATGAGAGATCTTCTAACTTATGTGTACTTTAAATTATGTCATTAATGTTTGTCACATAAACTCAGTTGTCACTTGGAAATTTCTATCTTTCAATCTACAAATAATTGGCTAGTGCACTCTTGCATGAAGGTTCCCTTAGTCTCCAAAAGCTTAAGTCCAAAGGGACATACTCTAAGAGTGAGTATACTAGCCACATAGGGGCCTAGGGCTAAATTGGCTCCCCTATGACCCTGAGGGCCATTCATCCAGATGTAGAGGGTGCATACACTATGGATGCATCCAATACATACTCATCAACCTTATTCTTCTTTTCTTCTAACCAAATCATGTGCACATCCTCTAAGGCTTTCAAAAAATTGACTTCTCCTGTGGGATCCAATACTATTTTTTCAAGCTTTTTAGGGCTTTCCTGACCTTGTGTCCTTCATCTACAAAACTTTAAGATGTGTCTAGCCTTGTTACAAGAGTGAAAAATGACTGGAGGCCTTATATTTCTTGGTGCATTGACATGAGTCACCATCTTACATTGTTTAGCTGAGTGACCATTATAGCTACATATCTGACATGTAACATTTTGAGAACTTCTTATATTTGACTGATTTTGATTTTGTTGATTATGAGTCTTGTTCTTTTGACTTGTCTTGCAATTCATAGCTCTATGACCAAATTTATTACATGAATAAAAGTGACCATTAAAAAGTCTCACCTCTGTACAGTTCCTTGCTATGTGTCCATGCTTGTTACAGGCATAAAAAGTGTGGTCTACTAACTTGCACTCATTCCTAGGTGGTTCAATATGATCCTTAGTCTGACTTCTAGTCTCCTTATTATGTGAGGTGCCTTCTAGTGCTTTCATTCTTGATCGCATGTTATCAATCTAATTTTGTGCTTTACTGTATCCATTGCAACTAGTATCTCCTTTATCTCTTCTTGCATACAACTGAGATTCTATCAAATCAGAATTGGTGTGTAATTTATTAATGTGATTCTTAGCATCTTTCAATTTAGATTCCAAGATTTCTTTTTTGTTTCTTAGCTCCAAGATTTCCATGTTTTCTTGCCTTAATTCTTCATTCAGTTGAAGATTCTCTTTGACTTGATCATCATAGACTTCCTCATTATTAGTCAGCTTACCATCAAATTCTTCAAGCTATTCTTTCAAGGATATATTTTCTTCATTTAGCTTCTTGACCATTATCCCTAGATTACTAGTAGAGAATTCTTTTAAATCCTTCCTTAGCCTTTTGATGACTAATTAAGCATCACTGAGTTTTCTTTTAGTTCTTCAATTTCTCTTTTAGATTTGTCCAGGTCTTCAAGAGAAGCTTCAAGATTTCTTTTCAAATGTTTCATTTCTACTTTGTCCATGATCTCCTCAAGTGGTTAAACTTATTTTCTCAAGACCAGAGCTTTGATACCAATTGTTAGGAATGGGAACACTGAGAGGGGGGGGGGGTGAATTAGTGTTCACTATATTTTATCTTTTTACTTATACTTTAAAATGAACTTAAATTCTTAAGTACTAAAATGAACATCCACATAAACATTAAACATGAAATCAACTCATAACACCAATATGGTTAAGGGGAAACCCAAATAGGTAAAAACCCCGGTGGGAATTGACACCCGCTAATATTTTGTACAAGTGTTTTATGATCCTTGTTAGAAGATCTTGAACCCTGTTAGGAGTTTCTTTACAATGCATTAAGTACAGTAGACCTTGTTAAGGTTTGGACCCTATTAGGAGTCTTTAACAATAAACCCTGTTAGGGGTGTGGACACACTGTCCTAGAGCTCACTGCTCAAATGGTGAAGGCTACAACCTTAGATCTTAGATACACACTATATCTACTAGATGAAGTGGCACTATGACACTAATTGTATGATCAGTTCCTTTGATGTGTTGATGCTTTTACCTCTTGCAAAGCTCTAATACATCTTATAGACTCTTTTCATACTTATGTTAGAAAGTAAAGTCCAAAAAGATAACTGAGAGGGGGGGGCTGAATTAGTTATCAAATAATTGTAACTTTTAACATCTTCAATAGAATTTAGCCATGTAAGAAATGCAATTACTAACCATACAAAGATATTCATACACAATGACACAATAACACAAGATATGTTGACTAGGGAACCTCTTGATCAAAGAGTAAACCCCGATGGGAATGATGCCCACAAAAGATGTACTAATATGAATATTCCTTGTGAAAGGATGGAATCTATTAGGAGTCTTATGAAATATAGTAAGTACATATAAATCCCTATTAGGAGATTTTGAATCCCTGTTAAAAGATTCTAACCCTGTTAAGAGTTATGGAAGACAAAAGGACCCACTGCCCGAACAGCTTTAGGGTAAGATCACTGAACTCATTTTCCAAATAACCTTAATATTATTTAGTAGAATAATATGAAATATGTTACCTCCTTACTATGCCAAACTACACTTACTGCTACATCAGATCTCAATTCTAGATCTTTGTACTTCTCATCTCTTCCTTCACAATTTTGATTTCATAACCTCTTAGACTCTTTTCTTCACTTCATGCTTACATTCACATGCAACCAAAAGCATGCTCACACTTCTTTCATATTAAAACTACATACAATAAGGAAAAACATTCCTTCCTTTATAGCACACTCAAAAAAATACAAATGAGTTGGCACACAATTACAAAATAAAAGTTTCCATATGCTACATCAAAATTACACAAAACTGTCAGCTTCCAAATGCAATAACTCTTCACTCATGTGACCTCAAATTCTTTGCTATGAACCACATCACCATCAATGTGTCTCAAACTTCCCTTTAACTACACAAAACTAGATTCCATCCTGATTAGGAGATGTCATCCGATTTCCACAAACTGCTACTTAGGAACACTGCCTGAATATTGCTTCTACCAAAATACTCATAACTTTCATGAATCAATGAATTACTGTCTTTGATCTTAACCATAGATAAATAACATATCAAAGAGTATAACATCAACATTGCATAGCTCAAACTACAATATCCCACGTGCACTAATCAAAACACTATCTGCCTCTCTGCTAGTCTCCAGAAGATCACTGTGTTGACATCAATGACAATCATAGTCATGAATGCAACAACAATTGCTAAAGAATGAATGTCAACATTTAGCATTCATTCCTAACAATCTCCCCCATTGGCATTGATGGTAATATAGATGAAAAACATCCAATGTTCCAAAAATCCAATACTGTTGCACTAATACTCTGAAAGTTCTTCAAATCTTCTTTATCAATCAAATCTTGCTTTGTTATCCTATTAAGTTCTCTCCAATAGATGGTACACAAGGTTTTTCATGTACAGTTCTCCCCCATTGACATCAATGATAGAAATTTCATCACTATGTCAATAACAACTCAATGTCCAAAGACACTATTTCAAAAAATACATTCACAAGAGTCCTCATGACTAAGCTCAAATACACATACTCCCCTATAGAAGAAGTACCAACATCCAATCCAGAAAAAGATAGGGCTCATATACCACTGGATGGATGCAACCAACTATATCATTACTCAAAAGTAGGTTGGGGCAAAACACCAACTATACCTCTCAGATACTCAAATGTATCCTTAGGCAAAGGCTTTGTAAATATGTCTGCTATATGTTCCTTTGTGCTTATGTACTCTAGTCTGACTTCTTTCTCACCTACTTTCTCTCTTACAACATGATACTTGATCTCTATATGCTTAGTCTTAGAATGTAAAATAGGATTCTTAGACATACTGATTGTGCTGGTGTTGTCACAATGTATGACAACAGGCTCAACAAATATAATTCCAATATCCTTCAGCATTTGCATCATCCAAATTATCTAGTTACAATTTTTTGCTGCTGCTACATATTATGCTTCTATTGTACTTTGTGAAATACAATTCTACTTCTTGCTCAACCAGGAAACTAATCTTCCTCCAAGATAAAAGGCTCCACCACTGGTGCTTTTCTTATCATCAACACTACCTCCCCAATCAGCATCTGTATATGCACATAGGGTGAAATCATTAGATTTTTTATACCACAATCCATAGTCCATTGTGCCTCCCAAATATCTCAATATCCTCTTTACTGCTGCATAATGTGACTCTCTAGGTTTAGCTTGAAATCTTGCTACCATGCCAATTGAATGTTGTATATCCGGTCTAGTGTGTGTTAAGTACTACAATCCTCCAATCATGGATCTGTATTTGTTCTGCTCAACTGCTGGTGTTTCATCTTTGCTTGATAGTTTGTGTCCTGTAGCCATAGGTGTTCCAATTGGTTTATAGTTCTCCATTCCAAATCTTTTCAGAAAATCATTCAAGTACTTTGTCTAGCTAACAAAGATACCATCAATGTTATGTGTTATCTGTAATCCCAAAAAGTATTTCATCTCACCAATCATGCTCATTTCAAATTTTGTCTTCATTTCATCAGCAAATTTGTCACTAGCTTCATCTTCTCCTCCAAAGATAATGTCATCAACAAAATAGCTATAACTAACATTCCATTTTAATTTCTTTTGTGTATAGATTACTATCTATTGTTCCTTTAGTAAATCTCAATTTCAACAAATACTTATCCAATCTAGCATACCAAGTTCTAGGTGCTTTCTTTAGTCCATATAATGCTTTCTTCAATTTACATACCATATCTCCTTCTTGAGTCAAAGGAAAACCTTCACGCTACTCAATGTAGACTTCTTCTTTCAATTCACCATTGAGAAATGTGGACTTCACATCCATCTGATACACTTTGAATTTCTTAAAAGCTGCATAAGCCAAAAACATTCTTACTGCTTCAAGTCTTGTTACTGGTGCAAAGGTTTCTTCATAGTCAATTCCTTTTTGCTATGAGTATCCCTTACATACTAGTCTTTCTTTGTTTCTTACTACTTCTCCTTGGTCATTCATCTTGTTTCTAAATACCCATTTAGTTCCAATCACATTCTTGTCTTTAGGTCTAGGAACCAATTCCCATGTCTTGTTCTTTTCAATTTGATCTAGTTCTTCTTTCATAGCATTAATCCAATGTTCATCTTCACAAGCTTCATTAGTAGATTTAGGTTCAATTTGAGAAATCAAACATAAATGTACCTTATTTCTAGTCATAACTCCTCTGTCCAAACTTCCAATCACTTTTTCAACAGGATGATGTCTAGATAGATACCTGTTCGGTGTCATAGTCACTGATCTTGCTTCAACTATAGATTATTCTCTAGTTTCTTCTCTAGTTTCTTTTGTAGTATGATTCTCATTCAACAATTCACTATCAATTTCATAGAATAATTTAGTAGTTTCAATGTTAGGCTGAGGATTAGCTTCTTCATCAGATTCATAATCAAGCATTCTTTCCTGAATTTTAAAATTCTCATCAACTTTAACATTTGCACTCCCAAAAATAGTTTTAGTTCTCTTATTGTAGCATCTATATGTTTTTCTCTTCAAAGAATATCCAAGAAAAATTCCTTCATCACTTCTAGGGTCAAACTTTCCAATATCATCATCTCTCTTTATATAACATTTGCTTCCAAAAATTCTAAAATACTTAACTGAGGGTGCATGTCCAAACCATAATTCATAAGGTGTTTTATCTGTATCTTCTCTGATTTGTACTCTGTTCATTGTATATATTGATGTATTCACTACTTCTCTCAAAAATGTCTTCACCAAATCATTCTCAAATAACATAGCTCTTGTTGCTTCAGTTACTGACCTATTTCTTCTTTCTACAATACCATTTTGTTCAGGTGTTCTAGGGGCTGAAAAATGTCTCTTAATACCATTCACTTTATAAAAAGTGTTAAACTCTCTAGAAGTAAATTCTCCACCTCTATTAGATCTCAAACATTTAATCTTCATTCCAGATTCATTCTCAACTTTATTCTTAATGATCTTAAACTTATCAAATGCTTCAGATTTTTCTTTTAGAAATGCAATCCACATCATTCTTGTAAAATCATCAACAAGAATCATAAAATACCTTTCTCCATAAAATCCTCTAGTCCTGGTAGGACTGCTCAAGTCTGTATGAACAATCTCCAACTTCTCTACCGATGTGAACTTCTTACTAGGAAATTAACTTCTCTTCTACTTAGCCATCACACATTCTTTGCAAATCATGTTAGTAAATTTCATAATTTTAGGCAAATCCCTTGCTGCAAGTGTAGTGCTCACTTTCACAATATTATCAAAGTTTATATGACAAAATCTTCTATTCCACAACCAACTGTCATCAATTTTAGTAATCAATCATGTCATCTCAGTAGGATTCAACTAAAATACATTACCTCTGGTTCTAGATCCAGTTCCAATTAGATTTCCATCTTTATCCTTTATCACACAAGTTTTCTCAGTAAATGAAACTTGATATCTCTTATCCACTAACTATCCAACACTCAAAAGATTATGTTTCAATCCACCAAAAAAGTAAACATCATCAGTATTAGTCTTTCCATCAAGAGTAATAGATCCTATACCTTTAATCAAACAAGGTGCATTGTTACCAACTCTAACAACTCCTCCATCATAATTGTTAAACTTTATGAACTTCTTCATATCTCCAGTCATATGATGTGAACAACCACTGTCTATAATCCAATCATATTTCTTTTCAACTTGGGAAACTAATGCTTTTTCTTCTTTAACATCAGATTCAGAACTTTCTTCTTTAATTGCTACAAATCCTATTTCAGCATTATTCTCAGTATCACTTTCACTCAAAGTTCTTTCTATACTAGCTTCAAGATCTTCATCATTAGCATAATAACATTCCTTAGATCTTCTAGGCTTGAAATTATTTCTATACTTCTTAACTCTCTTAGGAAATTTAGATGCAAAATGACCATATTCTTGACAAGTCCAACATTTAAAAATTTTCTTACCGTCTGGTTCTCTTTTCACAAGCAAGGCAATACCTTCTTCAATCTTCTTATCTTCTTCATTTTTAGATCTGCTACTGCTAGCATAATCTCTACTCACACTAGTACTTCTTGACAAAGTAGGGTGAATACTAAGAGCACTGAATGATGTCTCCATTCTAGGTAAGTCTCCTGATAACCTCATGTTCATCTCTGCTACTTCCAATCTTCCAAGAAGAGTCTCTCTTGTAAAGTTTGTAGTACAAGGTATAACTTGTTCAATCATCTATGTTGTCTGCTTAAATATAGGAGTCAATGTCCTTAGAATTTTCCATATCACTTCATTTTCTATCTTTGATCATCCACAAGATTTTATTCTTGCAACAATTTTTGACATTCTACCAATATAGCTTCTAACATATTCATCTTCCATCATTCTAATATCTTCAAATGCACATATCCAATTATGTAATCTAGCTCTTTCTACATGTTCATCACCTTCAAAAGTAGAGTGTAAAGCTTTCCAAATTTTATTAGATTTCTTAAAAAAATTTACCTGACTCTATTCATTCTCTGGAAGTGTTGTCAAGAGTGCTTCTCTTGCAAGTATGTTACACATGAATAGATCTACCTCATATTTAGTACTTGTTTCAAGATTGTCTTCTTCAATTATAGTCCTATTATTCTTTGTAATCAACCAATAGCCTGGTCCTAAACACAATAGATGTATCTTCATCTTTTCCTTCTAGCTGTCAAAATTTACTCCATCAAACTTAAGGCTTTCTTTCCTTAAATTCACCATGGATCTCCTTAAGCTGTTAAACTTTCCTTTCAAGGATCTACCGCTCTAATACCAAATGTTAGGAAGTAAAGTCCACCAAGATAACTAAGAGGAGGGGGGTGAATTAGTTATCAAATAATTGTAACTTTTAACATCTTCAACATCATTTAACCATGTAAGCAATGAAATTACTAACCATACAAAGATATTCATACACAATGACACAATAACACAAGATATGTTGACTAGGGAACCTCTTGATCAAAGAGTAAGCCCCGGTTGGAATGATGCCCACAAAAGATGCACTAATATGAATATTACTTATGAAAGGATGGACTCTGTTAGGAGTCTTATGAAATACATTCATTACATATAAATCCCTATTAGGAGATTTTGAATCCCTATTAAAAGATTCTAACCCTTTTAAGAGTTATGGAAGACAAAAGGACCCACTGCCCAAACAGCTTCAGGGTAAGATCATTGAATTCACTATCCAAATAACCTTAATATTATTTAGTAGAATAATATGAAATATGTTACCTCCTTACTATGCCAAACCACACTCACTGCTACATCAGATCTCAATTCCAGATCTTTGTACTTCGCATGTCTTCCTTCACAATTTTGCTTTCACAACCTCTTAGACTCTTTTCTTCTCTTCATGCTTACATTCACATGCAACCAAAACCATGCTCACACTTATTTCATATTAAAACTACATACAATAAGGAAAAACATTCCTTCCTTTATACCACACTCAAATAATTACAAATGAGTTGGCACACAATTACAATATAAAAGTTTCCAGAGGCTACATCAAAATTACACAAAATTGTCAGCTTCTAGATGCAATAACTCTTCACTCGTGTGACCTCAAAGTTTGTGTTGTGAACCACATCACCATCAATGTGTCTCAAAATTCCCTTTAAATCTACAAAACTATATTCCATCCTGATTAGGAGATATCATCCGATTTCCACAAACCGCTACTCAAGAACACTGCCTGAATACTGCTTCTACCAAAATACTCATAACTTTCATGAATCAATGAATTACTATCTGGACTCTTAAACATAGATAAATAACATATCAAAGAGTATAACATCAAAATTTCATAGCTCCAACTACAATATCCCATGTGCGCTAATCAAAACACAGTCTGCTTCTCTACTAGTCTCCAGAAGATCACTATGTTGACATCAATGACAATCATAGTCATGAATGCAACAACAACTGCTATAGAATGACTACCAACATCTAGAATTCATTCCTAAAAACTTCTTCTCTACTTATCTCAACTATATATCAACTTCCATGCCAATTACAATGGGCACATCTCATATTTATATGCGCATACAAAATAAACAACTAGGTTGGCCCTTAAACCTATTACATACAATGCTTCCAAATGAATTGGCTCAAGTGTGCTTACAAGAAGAAATATATACATTTTAGTAACCTAATTACAATAGGCACATATCCTTTACATCATTAGAATATAACTACAACTCAAAATGATTACAGTCTGCTGCTTACTCTGTTCTTCACTAGTACACACTAGCTATGTAACTTCAACTGTCTATATCTTTCTCATGCTTGCATATCTGATATGCACTCATAGATTAAGCATGAATATAGTACAACCAAATTAAATTCTAGGGTGCACACCATAAATCGATCATACGCATGTGCACTAATGCTCTGAGCTTTAGGAACTCTGTACACTGTCCAATCTTCAACACTTACCTAATTTATGATCTTCCCATCAAGTGCGCTCACTCCAAACTACTATATGACTTTTTTATCATAATGACAACACTATACTAAGTCATATACACCAGTATAGCCAAATTTCCAACAAAATCATGGTTTCATGAGTTATGTTTTGGGTTTAAATGTTCTTTTCATTTCAGCAATATTATGGTTCATTAATAATTGGTTCAAGTTTAAATTAAAGTAGAGTAATACTTATTCACTCCATCCCCTCTCAGTATTTCCTAATCCAAATAATTTTTATTAGATTTATTGTCCCTTGGAAGAAATCCTAACATCTTAAGGGATATCATAATGGATTCAAAAAGTTTGCAACATAAATTTTGATGCAGTGGCATTCCTGGGTCACTAATACATTTGGGGTGAAATTGTGACGACAATTTGCAACGGCGGGCAAATGTTATGTCTTTTTGGATTTTTTTTTTCAATTATACCCCGACAACATCACAATTGCGATGTTAACGGGATATAAGAAAAAAAAAAGAAAAGAAAACGTTGGTCATTTCTATAATAGCACCAAGAGGGATTTTTGCAGCCGTTGGATGAGGAGATCTTTGCGGCTAGGCCGAGAAAGGTATGATTTTAAACTTCACTTCCTCCTCATTTTGTGTCACCCTCTCTTCCCTTTATCATGAAAACCTTATATTTAAGGATATGCAACATGATCTCGTTTAACAAGAAAAATGTTTCTGATATTTCTTCTCAGAAACCCTTCTTCAAACCCTAATTTACCATCGGGTAGTTTTGGCTGGCCGCTACTAGGTGAGAGTCTACTATTTCTAGCTTTCTAAAGGGTCAATGCATTTCATGAATTTTTGGAGTGGAGGATGAAGGCCCATGGAGGAGATATATTTAAAACCCACTTGCTCAGATCCCCTAGAACTGTATTGTGCAGTCTTACGAGATATCATGTATGCTATGTGACAATTGTAGGTATGCTCATGTCTATTGCTGTGTATTTTCTTTAGAAGATTCATTTTGATATGTATACGGAGGCAAGTTTTCATAAATTTTGTTTCATAATGCGTTTGATCATATCAATGCGTCAACAAGTTTTTGAGTTACAATTCATACTCTAGCACCATTTTATATCATTGAACTATTGTGGGATAGGATGCCATTTTGTTAAGCAAGTCATCATGGCATTGAAATTGATGCGTTGCTCCTCCTTATTCAACAATCTACAATCTAAGTGACCAACAGTTCAACCCAAATTGAACTACTGGTCGTATTGAAAGAACTTTTCCT